>VZTR01028908.1:409391-483696 GCA_013400775.1 Chaetops frenatus | reverse complement strand
CCGCATCCCCGGGCCCCGCTTGGCATCCCCCGGCCCCATTCGGCATCCCCCAGAACCGCTTCGCATCCCCCGGCCCCACTCCGCAGTCCCCAGCCCCGCTCAGCATTCCCCGGCCTCGCTCCGCAGCCCCCAATCCAGCTCCGCATGCCCCGGTCCCGCTCCAAGCCCCAGCTATCATGTCAGGCGGGAGAGAAGAGACCGGGTAGCCAGGGCAGCGCTGCGCTGTGGTGACGAGAAGGCTCAAAACTCGGGGAAAAACATATTAACGTCGGAAAAAATGCCGGCCTTTCTGCTCGTAAAGAGCGAGGGAGCGAGCCCGAGGCCGCTCTTCTGCAAAACTAGCAAATACCGGGCTATCCCGAGTGTGCCCTCTCAAAGTGAAGGAGACACTGCCAGTTCCGCAGTCGTTTTGTGTGGTTTGTTTGTTTGTTTGTATTGGTTTTTAAATAAACGCCGGCCCTGAGGTGTGTTCGATGGGACTGTGGAGATCTGCGTTTATATACGTACCCGCATACACAACGCATAAATTGAACTACTTCTCATGGCATGGATGTGTGCGTGTCTGCAGATAACGAAATGTGCGTTCACGTAAAAAGGAACATATAAGCCCCTGAGCCCTTAAAGTCCCGGCTATTTTGTTTTGTAAATTCGTTTTACGATCCATTATCCCCGCGCCCAGGACGGATGTGCAGTAAAACGGAGCCGCTCTCTAATAACGGGATTGGCCGCTCGCTGAGAAAAGTTTATTGATAGCTGCAGGGCTCTAATCTCCTCGGAACACAAGAGCCTCTTGCAGTCATTTAAGGGCAATTATCTAAACGGGGAAGGACAGCGAATTCCCTTTCCTTTTAACTGGACCCTATAAAGATGGTAGATTAGGAGCATATAGATTATGAAATGAATTGATATAATAGACATTTTATTAACTGATAAGCAACAGGATCTGATTGAAATTAATTGTCTTGCGCGCAGCTCCACACACGCTTATCTCACTCGCGCGTGAGCATATGCCCTTGCGGGGTGCTTCCTGTGTCCTGCAGGTCCACCCCACCCGCCTCCCGCATGTGCTGTGCTCACGGATGATCCCTCTGCCTGGAGGTGATCCGGAGGCGGTTTGCGGGCTGCTCCCGCACATTCCTATACATGACGGTGCGCGCATCTGCACAGACAGACGTGTAACTGCACTGCCNGAAGCGGCTGCATTGCTAATTGCGAGAATAAACAATCTGTCACGATTAGTCAGTGCCTCTAATAGGCAGACAAGTGATGTTGTTTTTAGGCGCCAGCAGCGGTCTGATCAAAGGCTTCGGCTGGAGGGGGACTATTGAGGACGTTAACCCGCATCAAGGGAGCAAGGCGCCTTAGCCCTGGGACATCGGCACATTCAGCCTGACAAAATTAGTTTGCTCTACCAATCACACGACATTTTCCCAAAGCCCGGTACTCAGCACGAAGATGCACCCCCACCCCACCCCCGACTAAGAAAACACGCACGTATATCGATGCATCGTGTTTCACAGTGTCACGGTGTCCCCTCCACCCGATCCTACAGGTAGGATCTCGTTTTGTTTGCGTTTTTAAATTATTATTTTTTTTCCCCGATTCCAAACTTAACCATGCAAAAGAAGAAGTGATGTGTTTATTAGACCTCGAGGCAGCCCCTGGGCTGAGTTCGATCTCGTTGTTTGATGGAAATATGAAAATATAAACTGGAGCTGCTGGGTTTTCCCCCCTCGTCTGTTTTCTTTTGCACAATGATTTGAGCGTTCGGATGTTGCTGAGATTTGAAAAGATGCGTGTGCGTCCTATACCGGGAGCGCAATCCCGCTCTCATTTAGAGTTGACAGAATGAGATAATTAGCTCTTTATTTATCTCCCAGCAATGAGCGCTTTGTGTTTACATTTCTGTCATACTCGCTGGTATTTCAATCACTGTAGCAATCACAATAGCAAGGACTTGATCCTAATTCACATGCTGTCTTTTCATCTGGTGGGCTGAAAACCAGATGCCATTAAAGTTTCTTTCGTTTCTTGCTCATTTTTTTTCTTTCTCTTCTTTCTTAATGAAAATTATAATTGAAGAAAACAAATTTGCAAAACGAAATATCCCCCAAATTGATTTCTGTGTTCCGAGGGAAATTTTTAGTTTCCAAACTCTTCCTCCCTTGCTTACTTGCTCTTTGGGTGACCAAAACACCGCTGGATTTTAGGAATATTTTTAGTACCTGTTTCGTGTTGTTGATACTCCGTTTTGCTTTTAGGTGCCTCTCCTATGTTCCGCCCTGGGCTGCAAGGAAAATCGAAGTGAAAGGGCAGAGGGAAATAGGTGACTTTATTGGTGCTTGTTCCAGTCCGGTGTTTTTATTGGGAGCCGTGGCGTTTCCCTGAAGGCAGTTGTGCTAGATAACAATATTGGGCAATTAGCATCCTAAACAGTCCCGTTTCAATATAATGAATGTGCTAGGCAAAGCCATTACCCACAGCATTTTATTTCGGTGGAAATACAACAAGGGCTGGGAGGAGTGCGTGGGGGATGAGGAGAAAGGACAGGAGGCAGCGCTAAGCCAATTCAGGGCATTGTTTGCCTTTTGTAAACGTTATCTTTGACTTAAAGGCAGAACTCAGAAAGGAGAGAGGGGTGTTGTTGTTTCCCTTGTTTCTATTTTATTTCTCCCGAGACTGCAGTTCTTAGGAGACCAGACAGCCCCGCAGGACACGAGCCGGCTTTGGGACAGGCACCTCCGGAGCAGTTCAGCTGCGCCGGGCACCGCCTGCGCGCTCCCTGCGCGCTCCCTGCGCGCCCTTCAGCAGCTTTGCTTTTGCGAGACTCAGCCCTGGGGGCAACGAGCCAGAACTGTCGCAAGTGCTAAAAATGTCCCGCGGGCTTTACAAGCCCTCAAAGCCCTTCAAGTGCTCAAAGCCCGCCCTGATTTCGTCGCTGCTTTCCGAGTGTCGGAAAAATGCGAAAGCACCTCCAGTGGTTTTCTTTTTTTTTCTTCCCACCCCCACCTCTTTCTTTTCCTTTTCTTTTCTTCTTTCTCATTCTCCCTACCCCTTTCCGCCCAGATTAAATATAACCTAAACTACTTTTAAGGGTTCAGGCACCTGGACTGGTCCTCGGGAGGTCACCAGGAGCTGTTTGGATGGCCAAACTCCAGTCGCCGAGGCGTCCCCGGCTCTTTGAGGGTCTGAGGAGCCGGGCTGAAAGGAAGGCACTATTTCAAGTGGCCTAAATTAATTTGATCGCGACATTATGATGCACTTGGAAAAGATGAAAGAAAAGGCTGGCCGTCTCCTCCAAGATCTCTATAATTATAGATAATATATCCTATTTCAAAGCAATTAGCCCAATCAGGCGTAACGAGCACTTTGCTGCCAGGGAGTAACAATGCCTTACGGTTATTTAAGCTTCAAGATGTCAAGCAGACTTCGAGACTCTGCTCTGCCCAAAAGGGAACTTTGCTGGCTTGGAGAATGCCCCATGGCTAAGGCACTGGCTTCCCTTCAGTGACAATACGCCTATTTAATTTAATATATATTTTTAAAGCTCTTGCAAAGGTGTCGGCTCTGCTGGAAAAGAACACCGCTCCTCCAGGCGCATTTGGGGTCGGTGCCTGTTTGGCATCACCTCTGCCCCTGCTCTCCAGCACCGACCTGCCTCACCTCGCCTGCTCATTCCGGGATGCTTGTGCTCTCCGAGCCTTTTCCCCCTTGGTGCCTTTCTTTCGTTCGCTCTGTGGGATGATTCCTGCTCTGTCCCACGGAGCTCTGCAGGAGCAGCCGCTGATGCGCGGCTCCCAGCCCCAGTGCAGACCTCCCTGCCCAGTCAGCGCCTCCTCCCAGCCCCCGGAGCTTCACCCTGCCCTCGCCTCGGCTTTTACCTGAAGGGCCTGCAGACGGCAAGGTCCCGAGAGCCCCGAGAGCATTGCGGTAACCGCGAGCCGGCGGTTCTGTGTGCGAGCCTGCCCGCCTGTGAGGGGGCTCGGCGGTAACACCTAGACGGGAGCACGGCCCCAGGGCCGGAACCCCCTGGTCCCGACCCAAACCCGCAAGAGGGGTGCGCAGAGCAGGCTGTTCCCCCGCGCCCGGGGGCGGCGGCTGTGCCTGCGGGTTTAGGCCGAAATGCAACTTCTGCCCGTTTGCCGGTGCCGCTGCAATCCGCCCTGCAGAGCTGCTCCCCGGCTGCCCCGGGCGCTCCGCGGGGCTGCACCGGGCACCGGGCTGGCCGGGAGTCCCTGCCCGGCGCGGCACGGCCCGGCCCCGACAGGCCGCGAAAGTAGAGCCGTGCTCGAACGAATCGCTGCCGGAGGAAAATTAATAACTGTACAATTAGCCTGTCAGCGTTCCTTTCAGGGATTTTCACTGTTTGGGGGGTAACCGAAGGGAAGAAGAATTAATGATAGAAAAAATGCCCCAAACCGATAAAGCAGTTCAAGGGAAACAGGAGGTGACGATGCGAATGCGAACTAAACAAAGTTTAACCACCCCTCCTTCTTCTCCTCATGTGCAAAATGGCAACCTTATTACATGATTCACTGTGAATCACTAGATTGAATGCAATCATTATGAGTGAATGATAGTCGTAGCTCTGCTGGCCTTTTCTTTCCCACAGGCAAAAGTATAAAATATGAAGGATATAAATGATCTTCTCTCTGCTCTCTCATAAAGGACGTTTATTCAAAACCACACTCTGTCTCTCTCCCAGTTGCTTTGGTCCCTGAATATTCCACAACGATCAAGGTAGATTATGATGCACCCCAGTTTATTTGTCTTCATGTCCTTGTTTATTGGAGGTATATCACGAAATGTAATTTGTCCCAAATACTTTAAGATGAGAAAATAGTTTGTGGCTGAAGGAATCCATGCCACTACTGCCAAGGCGGTCTCTGATGCTCGGAGCAAGTCTATTATCATGCTATTTTACAGCATTTCCATATTTACTCCTCATTTCTCAGGAGTCTTTTACATGTTGTTGCATAAGAGAAAGATTTTGACAGTTCTAGTTATGAGATTTCCTCGATTTTTTTTACAGGCGGAGCCAGTTTACAAAAGCTGTATTGTTTGACTGAGGTCTGGGTTTCCATTTGGGGTAATTATTGTATTCCCAGTCTTCTTCTAATCATTTGCTAACAAGGACAGGATTTTTTTCCCTCGCCTTTTGAAGAAGATGAAATACCCCAAAGTTGCAAGACTATTGAAATAATCCTCTCACTTCTTTGCCTATTGTGTTAAACTATTTCTTACATCTCTCTAAATTGCTGGAAAATATGTGACACAAGGAACCATATGAAAACATACAGCACAGTACAAACGCATGTCACCAGATTCTGAAAAAACTCCACAATCCTGATCTAAGCCTGATCCCACTAGAGAGATTCTAGTGTGTCTGTGTGCAAATGGAGGGGGGGACCAAACACAAAACCAACCCACCTTTCAGACAGAAATACACTTCAGCTCTAGCATAATCAGCTCCCGAGGAAAGAATGTGCATAGAAGGGAAAATGAAGTGAAAGCCATGTCCGTGTGTGTCAGGGTTGCCTGTGCAGATGGATTTCTCCTGCAGCTGCTGCCTCCAGCTGCAGAGCTGGAGGAGGGCCTTGAGCCACAGCCCCACAGGCAGACAGTGGCTCAACCTGTGGCATGGCAGTGGAGCTTGGCAGGTCTCATCTTTCCAGCACCCCTTTTTCAGTGTCCTACTGGTGTCACACAGCATCCCAAGCCAAGACTGCTTGTCCCCCCTGCCTTTAATTTGCATCTGTAAAATCCAAGTCCCAAAAATATCCCTCTAAACTCACAAGGAACAGGTTAGGGGAAAATGTTTATTTTCTTCTGCTAAGATGGTCCAAAAGAGATAGACTTAAGCCAAAACATTCCACTTAGGAAAACATAAATTCATACAAATACATATAGAAGGATTTTAATTTCCTTGTGTAAAGGACACTACAGCTAAACAGCAGAGTAGCTAGTGTCAGGTATCTTCCAGGCTCCATCAATTGAAAAACAAAACATCATCACACTCCTGCAAATATCAAAGCCATCCTCAAGTATTTGAAACTGTCCTCATTATATGCAACCCTCTACTTAGGAACTCCAGTGCCTTATTATTTTAACGATGTGATCTCACCACATCCTTTTTTTTTTTTTTTTTGTGGCAACAGATAGTCAGATATGATACTGGGTGCTATGTCATTCTAATAAATCAATATATCCAAACAAATTCACTGCCAGAGGATGAGGAAAAAAAATCCCAACTAATTTGTGGGGAAATTGAATTTGTCATTCAGAAAGCTTATGTTCTTCTTTGATTTTCCATCAACCACAAGTATTGTCATAATCTAAAAAGTTCCTGGCTTGCCCACTGCTGGGCTGATTTGCTTTGGGAACAGGAGACATTTCTAGACATTGGTGTACTTTGTGCTGCCTTCACGTCATTCCCAGTGTATGTGCTTTTGACATCATTTATGCAGCAAGTGTGGGCTCTCTCTCGGTGTTGGGTCACTTTGCTTTTCAACAGCTGGGGTTTTTTCTGTTTCTGAAAGCAAGACTTATTTCAGCCTCTCAAACATCATCAGACTTCTTTCAATCCACAGCTTTAAGGCACAACACCCTCCTTGCACCCTCCAGGCCCTGCAGGGGCAAGCCCAGGCCACGAGTGGCTGTGGGGTGCCCAGACCAGGTGCAAAGGCTGCTGCCCACCTACCCCACCCCTGCCAGCAGCACAGGCCACACTGTGGAGCAGGGTGGTGTCCTGCCATTGGGTCCAAACTCTGCCAGTTTGGAGTGGCACCACATGCAGTCTGTCCTCTGTTATTAATGGTCCTATCACCCTGGAAGGATTTAGATCTGTGTGATTTTTACTTCTGAAACAATCTTAAGATAACAGAGACACAAGGAGGAGGCTCTGACAGCAGGCAGGGCAGGGGCACATTCAACACACAGAATTAGTTGTCTCCCTGAAGTTTGCTGGTGCTATTTTGCAAGTCATTTCTCCTCTTTTATGCAGAAGCCTCCCATGAGAGTCCAGCCTTTAGTAGTTACTAAGTGCACTGCCAGCCCTGGCAGAAGGTGACATATGAGTGCACACACACACAGACACACACACACACTTCACATCCTGACTCCCACACTGTGGTCGTGGGGGCTTGGATGTGGGGGCAAATCACAACTCACTTGACCCAGCAGTAGCTATTTACAGAAAAAAATCATGTGCAGCAGCCTCACAGGTAAATTCAAGTCCTTCTCTCTAGCCAACACAAATAGCTAAATGATGTATGCCAGTGATGTATAAATCCAGGGACAGAAAAAGAAATGCCACAGAGGTGTACACAGACCTGGCAAGGCAAGGAAGCAGTACATTTGCTGAAAGTGACAGGGAACACCTCTATTCCAGCAGACAGTTTAAAAAATAAGGGTGGGAGGAAAGGAGGAGAAGAAAAAAAGGGAGAAAGGAGTACCATGAGCATCTTGGAAAGTCACCGGAAGCTTTGTTCTTAGGAATAAATCTGGCTTCTTGTGATCCCCTTTCAGCAGTGCTGGCTGAGAGCCAGCTGGGTCCCCTGGAGTCCCCCTGGCCTTTTTGTCTGGAGCCTGGGAATCTGTCTAGAGCACAAGGCTGGGGGGACCAGACTTGTATTTGCAGGAGGGATAGACTTAGGCAGTGGCCACTTAGAAGAAAGGAGGTTTGCAGTCCTCAGACCTTTGGGAAGCTTTCCCCAGGGCTGGTGGGTGTGCAGGAGAGCTTTTCTCTGCTTTGGGGGTTCTCTTGAGGGAGGTGTAGGACTAGGGAGCAGGAGAAAATGCAGGCTGGCTGTTTCCAGGCCATGGATGCCAGAACAAATGGGGTGGGATGGAGGGATGGAGGGGAGTGAGCAGGGCTCTCTGGCCCTCACCCAGCTGGCCTGTGCAAGTTATCCCAGGGTGTCTCACCCTCCCCACGATACTGTTGCAAAGGCAAATGACAAATAAAATGATAAATTACCAACAAACAGAACAAAACCAAAAGCCTTGGACCCATGGAGTATTACATTTCCCTTGCCCTACTAGCCCTTCCTTTCTGCAGAACTCTTTTAGGGTGATGAAAACTGGGCTCTTAAATCTCTCTGTCAGATCCAAAGATGCTGATTGGTATCTTTCCAATACTTATGGGTTTTCATGCATGATTGAGACCTTTCCAAGATTTTATTCACTTATTCTTTCAGATTAGGTTATCCTAATATCCAGTTATTCTGCCTTTTATTTTTTCCATTTTCCCCACCCTCTTTATGATCTTTAGAAATAAAATTCAATTTATTTGGCTACTTTGGAGACAAAATCTAAAGCCTGCCTTAATTTGTAGTTTACTAGCTCTCATGTGTGCTACTACATAGAGAGCCCCTATCTGATCAAATGGCCAGTACCCTGACACAGTCCAATTATGTGAAAATATATCCTTGCTTATCATTTCAAATATCGTATAAGTGGAGAAACTGAAGTAGCTCCCTGTCTGTTTGATTTTCCTGTTCAGACACACTTGTTTAAACAGGCACCGTGAGACTTTTTTGTAGTCTTGGAGGAGTTCAAAAAGCATTTTCACCTTGAAAGCCCCGAGATGGGTGACAGTGGCCACCCCCAGCCAGCTCCCAGTCAGGCAAGGCAGGGAGTGGGCAAGGAAGGGATGTCCCCTGCAGCTGAGCACTCTGCCCTCTGGCCATGAAATGCACCTGTGGCCAGGTGTCACCCTGTAACACCCCCCAGCTCTGCCCCTAGACTCACCCTGCTCCTGAACTCGTACCCACCCTGCCCCACAGAAGTCCCTGTCCCAGGCTGGTCTCTCTGCATCCCTCTTCCCCACCCAGTAAAGGATTTTTTCAAATTTTTGATAGTTTCATGGGAGTAGGTTTCATTGAAATCAATGATAACTCTTGGAGTCTAGTATATAAAATAGGTCTTGGGGATTTAAAGTATTCTTATGCTTCCCCTTTCTAAGCATCTGCAATAATTCTATCTTTAGTAACTTGACAAAATTGATTATCTGTTAAGGCATATGCAGAACTGGTAAGACATTGATGAAATCATATTAGTTACAATAAGTCACTGCTTTTGAAAAATCATATTTTCCACTAATTTCCTTCTTTTTACCTTTTTTTACTACTTTTTTACTCTCAATTGTAAAGATGCAATAAAATTTACTTTTTCTTGAGATAGAACTATGTTTAGTAATTACGTTTAGATGGAGAAGATTCCCTCCTTTTGCTTTGATCTGATTCTGTTTATATTTGTGTTGTGTTTGGGAAGACTGACATATATTGCTGACCAGGTCTTCCATTGTGCTCCTCTGTGATTCTTTAAATCAAACTATGCCTGAAAGGAGCCAATATATAAGCAGTTGAAGTGCTCAGTCTTTTATCTCACAGTGCTACCAGTTTGCAGTGTTGTGAAACACAAATTTCTTACAGAGAGAGGAAGGGACAAGTGAACATGCTGAAGCAGACTGTAGACTCAGAGATATTAGCAGCCAAACCAGTCAGAGGCTTCTCCAGACACAAGGATGTTGGAACCAGGTGGGAGGCATTCCCTGGCTCAGCACTGAAAGGGCAGGGTGCTGTTTAAAGAATAGCTTGCAATGACAGTTTTCAGGTATCTTTATGGGAGGTGTTGAAAATACTCTATTCAATTACCAAAGCATAAAATACAAAATAAAATAAAAAACCCTCCTGCAGGGTGCAATCCTTAAACACAGAGTACTCCAAGCTCCTGCCCAGATCAGGGGGAACAAAATAACTGAGAGCACTCCATACAGAGGCAAGGGCACTCCATGCAAAGCTAGGTACTTATCCCAACCCGGGGTCAGGTTTAGTTTAAAGGAGAGTCAAGCTGGAAAAGCTCCAGGGTTCAAGGGGGTTGCTCTTAATTCACATATAAGAGACCATCCTGCAGATGATGCTACCTTGCAGAAGGCAGTGAAACCATGCAACTGCAGGCTCGATCAGAGAATTCTAGTTGCATTGCTTGAAATGGACAATTGTACTCTGGGAGTTGTAGTATTCACATCTGTCATCACCCTGAGAAGTTTCTGGCTTCATTTATAATGTTTAAGGACTGATGGGAACATCACATTCCTTAAAATTATCTCCTATATACATTACAGGCCATTTCATTTCATCCAGTTATAACAGCATTGAGTACAAGAAAGTGTATATTTTGATAAAAGATAGATTCCAAAAAGGTAGCTGCTCTTAAGCTGGAAAAACAAAAATATGAAGGAGCCATCAATGAAATTCAGAGATGGTTTTAGCAGTTAACTATGTGAGCAGTAAGAAGCCTGTTTTAATGCTAGCATAACTCTCTGCCCCTAGCTTTTATGTGTTGTTCTATAAGACTATCACTTCTAAACTAAGTATGCACAATCTTTCCTCCTGTAAGGAGATGAGTCACTTTCTTATGCTTCCTTTAAGTAAAGAAGCACCTGGATGGAGCTGTTTCTCCATTTATCTGCCCTTGCTTCCAGTCTCTAGACCCATCTCTGTGAGTCTTGTTGACACTCCCACATCACTGTGTCCCTCTCAAAGTGCAGACATGAGGCCTGGTTTGCTGTCACACAGTGCACCTCACTCGGGTGGTGTTCCCTGATGCTGTTTGAGCCTGTCCACACTCCTCTCCCTGTGTCTCAACACCAGTGATCTGTATTCAGGCTGTATCCAGCAGCAGCAGAGCCTGGTTCCCAGTGTCACAGGGAACCCTTGTGAAATGTTCCTCCTCGACAATTCTCTGTTTCAGATGGACTGCCACAACAGCTAGGCAGCCTGGCACAAGTTTGTTTTCATTGAGGTTTTAGTGGGCAGGTCCATTGTGCTTGTTCACACCACTGAAGGAATATGCAGGATCAGGGAAAGACAGTGCCCTTCACTCTGGAGCATGTACTGGAAGGTAAACTCAGAGTTAACCACTTCATTCTGGAACAAAACCAGACAGTTTCCTAATTTTTGCTTGTTTTGTTTTATTTCATTTTCTGTTATAACATCCCTGACATTTCTAGACTGAAAGGGACAAATGCACCTTAACCTGGGGCTCAGTTCTGCCTAAAAAACTCCTTGTTCTAAATACTGGAGTCCATTGACTTGAAGTCCATTGACTCCTGTAAGAGGCTTGTTTTGGTCCTATCTGTGATAGCAAAACCTCCCTCAAATTAGCAAATGCCAGCCTGGAGCAAAAATCAGCTCAGAACAGAGGAAATCATTTTATCTGAGGGATACTTGGTATGGCTTCAGTAACAGTTAAATGAAAAATATGGTAACACTTAAGAGTTCAACAATAAACAAGAGCAAGTCATGGACTTGTAGCAGTTAGTGTAACCCCCTTGAAGTCTACAACACGAATGCATGGGAGCTAAGAAGCTGTCCCTCTATCCTATGGGCAGTCTTGGATCAGATAACACAGATGTGTTAGATTAAGGAGAGAACCTTATAAAATAAAGCACTGGCTGCATTGGGAAAGCCTTTTCTTTTTTTTTTTTTTTTTTTTTAGTCTGTCTATTAAAACATGAAAACACAACAACAAGAAAAGGCATAAGGCAGAGCAGAGAGGTAAATCAAAGAAGTAGATGCACTCCTCCAGATTTACACTCTTTAGACTTTTTTTTTTTTTTTGTCTCATGCACCCAACTGGTTTAAAGGTCTATTCTCTTTGTGGTACATGCATGCACATAACTACCATTGATGTGGAGTCTCCAGGTGATTTGATGTGCATTCCACATAAGGCATGGTGTCAAGTATATGATCCCCACACAAAAGAGCTGCCTGAGAACCGCTCTTTGGAATATTTCTTTTTGGGGGGGGGATTCCTTTGCACTACATCTAGAATTTAGCAGATCAGAGTGCCTAACCAAGCAGTGGAACTACCACTGCTACTCTTTCATCAGCTTTGATCTGTTGCAATTTATGGGGGGGAGTGGGGCCTGATGGGAAGATAAATTTCAAATATGTGTGCAGTCTTGCAAAATATTGAATATTTTGTAGCAAAACAATAGGAAAGACGTAAAGGGGCTTAAGATGTTTTAGCAAATCAAAAGAGGCAAGCAGGAGTGAAAAAATACATTTTTGAAACACACGAATTGAAGAAATCATTCCACACATCATTGTATGGTCTGTGTTAAGAGTTTTTAGGGCTATAGTGTGACTCATTCCGACTGCCAAGCCTAGAGCAAGCCTGCTCTCCTCTCCACTGGCTACTGCAAACCCAGCTACACAGGCAATCACAGTTCATGTGAGTTGCAGACATTTAGCAGAACTAGCAGGTGGATATATCCATGCCCAACAGCTGATTTCATGCAGGTGTCAGTCACACACCATAATTCAGGATGCACCAAGACATGCTCTAAAGGTGGACTAAAGCTATATATCAGGCCTGGAGCTTTCTGTTCTGGTTTCATGTATTGTCCTTCCATGGCAAATACAATTATTTGAAGGTGGGATTTTTGCACAGTAAAGTCATAGGTGGCTTTTTCAGATAAAATCTAAGCCCAGTGTTCCATGTTGTCAAAATTAGACTTTCCCATGTTTCAGAGACAAGCCCAACAATCTTTGTTGTACCAGATTTCTTCTCTCTTGCACACACACTCATGCAGTCCACATCCCATGTGGGAGCCAGTTAGAACTGTGATAGAAAAGCTTCTAAATCAGTGTTAATTTTATTGTGTCAGCAGATATTTCCCGTTCTAAACCAAATTAAAATTTGGGCCTTTTGAAGCAGCTGTTCGTGCATATTATTTCAAGTTTTCCAAGCATGTCTTCCTGTCTTTTGTTCTTCTACTTTCCCATATGCCCTGTTTGAATGGAGAAGTAGGGTGATTAAAAAAAGGGGTGAAAGGATTGGAGAAAATTGGGGTGCATGATTTGAGGCAATGAAGGGAGTACACAGATACAAAGAGGGTTTGTGACAGGGCTAGGGTGGGCTCAGCAGAACACTTGAAACAAAAAATTATGAGATTCATATGGATATGGTGGAGGTTTTCTTTCATGGAGAGAGAGGAAACGGGAAATTTAGACGGTACTGATTTATTTTTTTATAAGGAAACTGAGCTAGAAAGGATCACATATGGTAATAGTCCTCTGAGCCTCCTGATCTAGTTGCTGCCTGAAAGATTTTTTTCACTGGAAGATGTACACCTAGATAAGACATCAAATGCTATCAAATTTGCTTATTTTTCTCAGTCAAACTCCCCTCTAATTCAAAAATATCAGGGTTTTTTTGCTATCAATACCTACTCTTTAACACTTGCTAGTTTTTAAAACACGAATAACTGAAAAACTAAACTTAATTTTATGTAGATTTTAATATTTTTCTGCATGCTAAGGGGAAATTTTAAATGAAAACCCCTCCTTCTCCTCTAATTAAATTCACAAAAACTTAGACCCTTCCTTCTGCAGCGTAGGTGCCATTTCTATGCACATCTTTCACCATTCAAACCATTAAGGAGCACAACATGTTTTGATTTCAATGTCCTTGCTGTAATGAAACACCAAACGCTCTGTTGGGATGGTGCCTCTGTCAGGGATCACACAGAAACTGATGTTTTCAGGTGCTGAAGCTGAGAAGATGTTTCAAAGCCACCCTGTGCCGTCTGACCCTGTACCTCAGGGGTTCTTAGCAAGACAAAACTGAGTTACCTGCAGTAGCAATCACAAAAACCACAATGGGCCTTATCAGTTGCCAAAACACTTGGTTTGTTATCAATAAGCACTGGCAGAGGTCAAAGGGCTCCTTTGGCTGTGGAGCAGAGAATGCTGCGGTGTGGCTGGGGAAAACAGGACCAGACCATGGCAGGGACTGGGGAGGGGCACTGCAAAGTGGGAATAGGGAGAGCTGAACTACCAAAATACTTCTCACCTGCCAGTCCATATCCTTTTGCAGGACTCCTGTGCAGTGGAACAAGCTTAATCCAAGCAAAGCAAGAAGCAAGGAGAAAAAAATATTTCCAGGTTCTGACCTGAATAAGTCATGATTGCAAGAATGCACGTGGATACAAACTACAGCATTTCCACAAATGTGTTTCAAGTTGTAACTTTCCTATGTAAGGTACTGGGACAGCACCTCCTCCAAATGAGGGCTGAAATGCTTTTATACAGATTATTGTGATGTCTTTATTAATCTAAATAAAGGTGCAGCTATATTGTATACTGTGGTTTTGAGAATCTTTTTTACAACATGAATCCCTATCATACACCTGCAGAAGGACCAGTAAAAAATACTCTTTTGTAGATGCAAATGCAGTGTAGAAGGATTTGTTTCTAGATATCCTTAATGGCTATATTTTGCTTTTAATGTTTCAATTTAGCAAACACAGAAAATTAAAAAAAAAAAACCATTTAATTTTAAATAAGGTTTGGAAGGGAGCATGGCAGAAAAACTCAGAAGTACCTTGACACTGCCAGAAACTTGTTGACAGGTTGTGGATATTTTTTTTTTTTAGTAATTTCTCTCTTTAATTTTAATGCTAAGAATACTTTTCATGAAAAGACATGATCAATCTCTATCTTGGAATTCATATGCTTCACTCAGTTATTCTGTATTTGAAGATAGCTTGTCATTTATGACAACAAAATTATTATTTTTCTTAGCAATGAATAGAATGACAAGACAATCATTAGTGTGTGGGTAGAAGACCAGAAGATAGCAGAAGTTGCTGCTATACAACATCTGATATAGAATTTTGTACCCTGCACAGAAGATTATTTTGCAGAGAGCTTTAACAATACTTTTCATGGCCTGTGAAGTTTTTAAGTAAAAAATAAATGGTGAATAATTCCTTCTGCCTTTTGGAGTTTTTATTTATTCTTGCACCTACACAGTATCAAAAGAAAAGTCTCCATCCTCCCCAGGTTTTAACTCCAGCAGACTGACCCTGGTAAAATCTACCCCACACTGTAGCTGACCAGTAATCCAACTTCCCACTGCTTGGAGGAAGGGGTAATAAATCCTATTAAACCATAGTGAGCATTTTAGGTCACCGTTGTCTCACATTCACACCGGAAACTGCTTTCTCTGCCTTTCTTGTTCTGACATTTCAGACAGCTGAAAACCAGCAGGTTTTTGGGTTTGCAGGTCATTGGCAATGCCATGACTGACTGTGCTGGGAAGTGGATCAAACTTGTGATGCAGCTTCACAAACATTAAGAGATTTGGCCAAAGTAGCTCTCAGAAAGTGTATCTAGATTTTTAACACTTTTGAAACTTAGAAAATGTGTATTATTTTGCTTTTTATTTGCTCAGAAGGTCTAAGGCATTGAACATCTCCATGTGTAGATGGGATATACCTATTCTGCTGTGAATCAGTGTGGAGAGGGAGAATCCAGACACAAATAATCTGTCAGCCCAGCTGCCTGGTATGAATTCAGACAAATACGTTTAACCAAACGTGGATGCTTCAGAGGGTGTTCTTGTGGTTACTCCAACTGCTTTCATTATACTTTTATATTAACACTGTGTCTGCTCACCATGTGCAACAAAACCATTTCTGAGGCTCAGCCTCAGAACATGGGGCTCATTCACTGTCTTGGATAATAGTGTTGCTTGTTTGCGCTGTTCTTATTGAACTTTCTAAATATATGTCATTTTCCTTTTCATTCTAGGAGTGATTGTACATTACAGCAATTACAGACAAACCCTTCCAGACAGTTTGAAGACCAAAACTTTCTTTGTGTGGAAGTCCAAAGGCAATTATTGGCACTACAGTTTAAGAGAAGCATTCCATCTCCCTGATGCAACAGCAGTAGCTTTCTGTGGCATGTTAAATAAAGCAATTTGCCCTGTAGGAGACTAATGCATGCAGAGTCATGATGGAAAAAAAAAAAAAGAAAATCAAACAGCTGCGCTGAAAGAAATAGAAACCTCTTCTTCAGAAAGATACAAAACTTATTCTGGCACTGTTTTAACCAAAAAAAGACACCAAGAATCTTTAACCTTTGCCTTAAGCTCCTTGGCATTTCATATATTGCTTCAAGACTGAGACTCTGTAAAGACACAAGCGTGCTAATTATCAGTCAAATAGTTACTTTTTAACCAAAAATAGTTGATAAAAATGGAATATGACAGTGCTTTCATAACACATGCCAGAATATAGAAGCCAGCTCAAGCCACTTTTTTGTTCTCAAAGCAGTTCCCATTTGCAGAAATGAAGGAAATTAATAGACTTGAGCCTGAAGTATTGAGACTTGACCTCTAAAGTAATATTTTCCTATTTTGGGGTATCTTAAATATTTGGCACATAATAAAACCAAAATTATTTACTCCCCTCAAAAAAGCAATTTACAATATTTAACTAATTAACTTATTCACCTGACACAACTGTGAATTTTTTGCCTACCTTAGGAAGCTCTGTGAGCCTCAGATACTCTCAGGCCTGAGCACCTTAGAAAAAGTTAGAATATATCTTCAGCAAAACCAGTAGATACTTTCCCATCATTCTGAGATCCTTGGAAACACTAGGGGCTTGATCCTAAAACATTTTTAACTGCTCACTCTAAATGTATTTATACCAGCTGACAATTAGTCTGGAATAACAGAAGATAAAGAGGACACAATTACTAAAAAAAAAAAAAATGTATAGCAAGTAATTGTCAGGTGAGAGAAAGAACAAACATGTCTTCAGAATAATGTATGTGATTAAAATAAATATATTGCATATTACAGCATCTCATTGGCATCTATAAATGGAGTTGCAATATTCTTTTCCAGAAAAAATTCAGCTCAAGAGGATAGAAAAAGATTTGAAGAGAAAGGAAAAGAATTGCTTTAACAGCTCTATTATAATAATGAAATGCAAGAGCAGCTGATTTCATCACCCATCACCCAGGGTGAACTCTTTTGAATGGTGAATATGATGAGATTTTCAAAATACAGAGCATTAATATTTTTGAGATGGGGCCAGGTTTACTAAGACATGAGGAACATGAGGAAATTTCCCATTTTTAAGAATAAATTAAGCCACTTAAATTTCCCTGCTGTCAGAATGAATTCTAGCTTTGCAATTTGATGGAAAAGCTGCAAAATGGAATTCTTAAAGAGGACGGAAAGATAGAAGAGGTTGGCCAGCAACAGATACTTCTTTGAATCATCAAGTGATAAGGCAAACAGCAGCCTTTCCATAAGCCTTCAGCATGCAAAAATGTGGGCTTGCTTATCCTGCATTGATGCTCTCACAAGCACTGTTTAAAATGTGGATTGATTTAAGGATGGTTAGGTAAATGTGAGCATTAATTTGGGGTTTTGTGTGCCATACATGCTGTGGGAGGACTCGGTTTGTATTGACAGTGAGCCCTGCATGAAGTGTGATTATACAAGGCATCAGCTGACTGGAACCCCTATCACACCAGTTGCATTAAACTGATTAACAGTGAATACTGATGAAGTACTCTGCCACTGGCCACCAAGAACCGCATCGTGGACATCTTCCATCCTCTGGTGCTCAGCTTTTTGTGCATGGTCTGGGTTTAGATGTAATGGTGACCCTTCAGAAAGCAAAAGGGGTTATTCAAAGAGAAAGTTTTTCTGAAGTTGGAAGAAACAGCCTGGCTATTATTTATTCTCTGACCATGAAAATACCTTGTGGCAATTGTGTCTTTTAAAACTGTAGCTCTCTCTCACTCCTTACATGTGAACAGCCCTGTAATAGCAAATAACAAACAACAAAAAATCACAACACAATGTCAGCTTTCATTTGAAATTTAGAGGAATTATAACATTGAGAGATAAAGTGATAAAATCAGGGAAAGGCAACTCTCCTGTTGTGTGTGTCAGCACAGGTTGCTTGCACCATGTTTCTGTGTGTCAGGTAAGGACCTTTCAGAGCTCTACATCACTCTGTACACATCCCTTCCAAGGCAGGGGACTGGAACTGGATGGTCTTTAAAGGTCCCTTCCAAACCAGACCATTTTATAACTCCACCATTAATAGAGAGCTTTCATGTTCAGAACTGTGTAAATATGTCAGATCACACCCTCAAAAGCAGCTTGTTTGAAAAATGTAACAGAAAAAAAAGGAAGAAAATTCACTATCACACAACTTCCACCAAAGAAAACAATCTTGCCTTTTTCCCATCCTGGACATTTTAAAAAATGGAGTGAACTGAAATATATGGGGGCATTTTGGAATGTAATTAAAAATAGGTCAGGAATAAAAAGAGCATTAGCCTCTTCAACAAAGGATCATAATTAATCAACACGAATGGAAGCTGACTCTTTAATAAATGTGTTGGAATTATCCTCCTTTCTGGGGTCAGGCTCTGGGATGTTAACAGAGCAGCCCACGCTGTTTACAGCTTTGCTGCCATGAGAAAGAGGAGCGGGATGGCATCGTCTGTGGTTTAACATGATCCATCAGCTGATGGCCTGTTCTGCTGCAAGGCAGATCATTGACACCATTACGGTTTCATCCGCTGCCTCCAAGCCAATTTCCCTGCATATAAACGCTTCATTCAGAGCACAGAAAAAATACATTAGCGAAACAATATAGCATACTGTACAACAAGGATTTTCCTGCACTGTAACTCTACAGCTCACCAGGCAAAAAACACTTCTTTTTATTCTAGTTCCCCAGGGTGCTACATGGAGACACCAATCCTGAGACGGATTAACTGTGGCGCTTTCATCAAGAGGAACTTGTCTTCACTCTGACTTTGGAATAGAAAGGACGTGCTATTACCCTTCGACTTTGAAAGAGAAAAGCTTTCTACCTGCATTCCACACTCACTTCCAAAGTTTAGCTCATAGGGATTAGAATCTGCTAGATATAGGATAAGCTCCTTTCAAAATACTCATATAAAGAAAGATGGAGAGGGCTTTCAGATATATTTACTGAATGTTTATTAGTGTTAGAAACAGGTAAATTGGAGTTAAAATATGAGCAGAATATTAACTCTTCATGTGAAATAAATTCCTTTTAGTCAGGAAAAAAATGGCTTTTTTTTTCTCTCTGTTACTTTTACGTAAGATCTGCTATTTGCTATTCAAAACCAAACTTTTCTTTTCCCAAACCCACAGGTGATTTTGGAGGCACTTTAATTTTGGGAACTTGACTCAATCCATAATATAGAGCATAAAGTTTCTGGCAACAAGTATACTCCTCAGTATTGAGGTCTCTGTAAGGTATTTCATACCTAGCCTTGAAGTGTGCAGAAAGCCTAAATCACTACAGATCTGAGACCAACAACCCAGCCCCACCTGGGACATTTTTGTGTCACTGGTTTCAAAGGAGGCTGAAAATGCTAAATATTGGGTAAGGAGGTCTGGTATCACATGATTACTTTGTAATTTTTTATAACTACCATGATCTCAGATATGAGAAGCAAAGCTCCTTCTGTGTTTGACTTGGATTTCGTTTAAACCTGTTTTAAACCCTGCAATAATTTTAGCTGATTTCACTGCCCCCGAACAAATCTGTAATACAAAACATCACACACCACTTCCTGGCCATGGGCAAGGGTCAAACAAAGCCCAGTTTTCTCCCTGGGCTTTCAGAGCAGTGTAGCCAGTCACAGAAACATTGGGCTGGCAGTGAAAGAAGTAGATAGTCTGATTTGGGAGAGGATGTTCTTTATGACCAATGCCCAACAATATTGCTTCTGAAACTGGTGCCTCCAGTTCTAGATAAAACAGACAATTTAGTAGGGCAGCAGTGTGTGGAGGGCAGTGTGACACTGGCCTTGACTGTACCAGTGCCCCTCGTGGTACTCACAGCTCTCCCTCAGGGGAAGGACATTCACCCAGCAGGGGAAGGGCTGTCCCACACCGTGGTGGCAGGTGGCCATGGCATGGTGGCTGAGACTGCTGGTCCATGTTGGCACAAAAATGCCCTTCACATGCCACCAGCTCTTCTCAGATTCCAATGGGAGAGCACGAGCCTCAAACACTGCAAGAGAGCTGATGCCTTTAATCAATGTCCCAAGCCTTGCAAAAAAAACCAGTGAATCTGTGAAAATACTAAATGATAGCAGCCAGTGGGAATATCTGCACTGTTTTTAGTAATCCCTGTTATTTATAGTGGGAAACAGATCTGGTAGGGAACAGCAGGTAAAGACCCAATGCTTCCGCAACCTTTCCTGTGCTGCCCACCCTGCTGTTGGGGAAGGTGCTTACGCCACTCTGCCAAGGAAGAGGATTAGGGTTGCTGACCTGGCAGAGGAAGTCCTCCCATGGGATAAGGGGTTTTTGTCACCCCTATGTGTTATCCAGCCTGATTTTCCCCTTGCCTGCTCGGCTGAAGGAGCAGCTCCATGCATTGGTGATAGCAGAAGCCGGAAAAGCTCATAGGGGAAAGAAAGAGAAGTCAGTCAGGAGGCAATTGCTTTCCTAAGTGTCGGTTTAAACGCTTATCGAACAGCAGCGCCAGTCCCATGAGCGCGTCCCCAGAGGTACAAAGCACTCAGGGCACAGGCTGCTGACTCACCCACCTTTCTGTCCTGCAGCTGCCCAGGCACACCTCTGTGCCTGCACGGCAACCGGATCAGGGAATGGATCTGGCTGGAAAAAAGTGTGTTAAAACACCCTTCAAAAAGCAACATGTTTTTCTTTCCAGCCAGAATCACTTCTGCCATCTGGCCGGGAGCACAGCTGCACAAACAGCTGCGCCAGCGCGGCGGGGCCGGCCGGGAGCGGAGAGTGCGTGGGCTGGAGCAGGCGGCACCGCCGAGGGAAGGGGAGCTCCGCCGAGGGAAGGGAAGCTCCGCCGGAGCCCGCACCGCGCACAGGTCCCCGCAAGGGCCCCAGCCCGGTGGGCACTCGGCTGCCCCGCTCACCTCCCGCACTGAGCAGGGCGCAGTGAGCAAGGACGGCAGCGACATCCTGGCTGTCCCTGCGAGGGGACGGCTGCTCTGACACAAGGACAAGCAGTGTCATTGGCACTGGTTTGTTCACCTGATCTCCTTCTCCTGGAAGGCAGGCTAAGAGAGCGAAGGATGCTCGTACTGCTCAACAGCCAGGAGCAATGAGTCCTGTTTCAGGTCTGGAACTTTCCTGCTGAAAGTTCCGGTCTAAACTTGAGGTATATTTGAAGAGGTTGAATAGATAAACGTATCCAAATTATGTTCCTTCAGGGAAATTAAAAATGGTTGGACTCATTAATAACTTTCACAGCCCGAGTGCTTGTGACCTTTGTGCGTGCCAACACCACTGGATGGTAGCTGGGGTTTTTCTTCAACAGCCAGAGGAGAAGAGGGTCAGGGACTGAGTAATTTGTACCAATACACTACAAATACAGAGCAGTTGCTCAAAACATCACTAGGTTAGCTCAGTATTTGAAAATGGACTAAGGCTAACCAAAACTGGAGGTATTAACTTAGACTGCAATTACTGTAGTCAGACTGACATAGTGTTGTCAGTCTAAAGCACTGGGAGGTCAGCAAGTGTTCCTTCATGTAAAGATCATGAAATTCTGCTTCTGAAGCTTAAAGCTTTAATAGCATCATGGTCCCTAGTATTTCTTGTGAGGCTGATATTCCTATACCTTCTATCAATAGCAATAGTTAGGTTTAAAAAAGACTCAGGGTACAAACAGCAGACCTGGCTGGTCTGTTAGTCAGGTAAAGAAAATAGCTTTCGGTTTTCAGGTGCAGAATACTTGAACTTATCTTTGTGACAAACTTATCTTTTGTGAATCTTCCTTCACATGGCAGTATTAGTCTCTACAGAGTTATAATTATTTTACTTGAGTAGCACAAATTCCCTCCCCAAAGACACATTGACATTGCATGTGAAAGCTACACTCCTGCTATGAGTGAACATCCCATGGGATTTGAATGTTGTCAGTAAGATTCCTGATGGCACCCTGTACCAGAATCACTGGGTGACAATTGTATCACCATTGTCTTTGGATCATTGTACAGCACCACAAGAATACAGGGTCCAGATGGTGGATTGGAAAAACATTCATAGAGAATGGAACAGAAGGTCCATCATTACACAACTCAATTGATACTTCAGCTAAATATGAAACAAGCTGGGCTGGTATGCTGACATATTCAGTGATGGGTGCTGCTGGAACCACTCACAATATCCAATATCAGATTCAACTTCATTAATGCTGCAATTTTTTCTGTTTTTAGAAAACATCCATCTATTTCTGGTCAAGTGTATTTTACTGTAAATACAATGACTAAAACTAAAACAGGCAACTCAAACAGATTTTGACATAATGCGCATAGGCTTGTGCACATGTGTATATATGTATACACTAAAAATTGCTTAATTTTTGTCTGCATCCACAAATGCCTTCAATTTTTTCCTGTGCAGTGTATAGCAGACACTATTTTTTTTAGTGATTCTAAATATTCAGCTCTGTGTAGCAATTTCAAATGGTAAGAGTTTACATTCAAACAGGCATGGAGAAAAATGTCACATTTGTCTAGCAATTTTTCTGTCTTTAGCCATCTCACTGAAGCTCTCCCTAGTTTAATGAGAAATACATTTGAATAAATGATGAACTGATTAGTATGGAATCAGCTTCTATATAACAGAAACATTTCTTTGCATTGTATTATTCCTATTATGAAATATTTACATTCTGGTACCATATGCAGAACAGGAAGAAAAAGAAGGAACACACACAGATAATTTTTTCCTTGAATTACAGTTCTGGGTCTTTATTAGCTGTATCAGTAGAGATAATGTTATATTGCTTCCAGTTGCCAAGAACAGTGTATTAGATTAAATATAGAAGTTATCCTACTGCTTGAGTATGGTCCCAAACATTCATTTCTCTGATGCATAACTGTGGATCCGTAACATTTTTCTCTGGTTGATTTATGGAAGACCATTTTATTTGATCTGTGCTGACACAACAATTTTACAACCACAACAAAAAAGAAAGTTTGCTTTGAAAGCTGACTTTTTTCCTTAAATTCTAAAACTAATTTCTTAAGTGGGCTATTTTCAAGGGATTGTAAACAACTTAGAAAGACAAATTCTTTGAAAACTCATTCGTTCATTCATTCATTCTTCCACTAATCCAAGGCAGCAAAATTTAAATGAAACCATTTCAAAATGAGTATACTTAAAAGTTTTACTCTGATAGCAGACAAAAACCTCTTTGCAGTATTTAGTAAAGAGTGCAACAAAAAGTAAATAGGCATTTCTTGACTTTCCTGTAACTCACAATACACACATTTTCACTATATAGATTTTTCAAGACTGCTTTGGTTATTTTTTGCCTAGGAATTCAGGATGCATAAATATTGCAAGAACAAAGCGGAAATCCTTGGAGCCAATTTATCTATTGAAAAGAAGTCTACACATTTTAAAATATGGAAATGGTAAAATATCAAGGGGAACTTGTTTACTTTCTCTACTGGAAACTTCATTGAACTAAAGTTAAAGATTCAAGAATAAACCCAGTCTTTCAAATGTGCAGGTGCTGAACTGGAATCTTTCATTTTGCAGCATCAGAACCAAGATGAGAATCTGGCCCTGGAGCCGGCAGGAATGCCATATGATATCTGAATGGTAATTTTCTCTGTATGTGCCACAATAATGCCTCAGACCTGACCTTTGGCTTTGTTGTCACCAAGTATTATCATATGTATAATTTGCCCTTTCTCAGTTGTATGAATGCTTGGCCTTGAACTCCATCTAACCTTCTAGACTTGAACTTGATAATTTCTGTACTGCATTCTGTATTTGCAATAAGGCCCCTGATTTGACCTATGACTCAAATGAACAATAATTTCTTAATATTCCCATTTCTCCTAAGACTATTTTCCGTAATAGTATAATAATAAGGCAATAAAATGTCCTTTAGTGTGAACTGTTGTTATTCTAAAGTTTGAAGGCCTGTGCTTTAGGGCATTCCCAGTTCATTACACTTCTGTGTTGTCAAAAGATAATATCAGGGCATCAAAAGTTTCTAGAATTTAAATCAAAATGAATGAAAGGACAAAAGTGACATTATTTCACTGAGCTTATATCCAGACAAACTAAAGACTATAACAAGCTTAATTTAGGGACAGTGAAACAAAAGTGTATCTTAGCACTAATAGAAGACCATTAATAATCCTGCCATTTCTATTTAGTAATTTCAAAGTAGAAAAGGAAGAAGTATTAAAAAAAAATCAGTTCTGATCTTTGGGAAAAAAATGTGCATTCCATCATTATGTAGCAGAACAATAAATAATCCAACATAATGATATTCTTCAACAAAGTATAGTAAATGTGATTTTTCTCAGGAAAAAAGAATTAATCTTTGTTAATATTGGTACACAAGAGAAATGCAGACTATTATAAGTGTGCAAAGGAGTTGTGACTATACTGAAAATGGATTCAGCCTGGTGACATCCAGTGTGTGATACAGAAGCACCTCTTTCAGCTGTGTAAGGCTGCAATGTCACCCTTCCAACTACACCATTTGCCTTCAGCACCTACAGCTGTATTTCACATCCTATTTTGCTTAGAGTGGAATGCTAATTGGTCATCATATTTGATGATCAAGCCCAGTACAGAAGTTTTCACTTTTCATGCAGCTGTACCCAAAATATAAATGCATTTAAACACTGCCTGCCACTATAAAAGGCTCTGATTTGAAACTCAGGAACTCAGGAACTTGGTCCTGTACAAACAGAACATAGAATATATATAATTAGCTATCAGACTCATGGGTAAGGTAAATACAACAGCCAACACAGGGTGATAGAAATTAGTAGAGCAAAAAGCACCTGCCAGCCATTGCTCAGATTTTGCTGGTATCAAGGCAGAGATGAGTTTTAGGAACCATGAAGTAACTTTGGCAAGGCTATCTGCAATCGCAATATTTATGGAATGGGATGTGCTGCAATACATCTGCACTTGCTTTAGTACCATGACCTGGATGTTCACTCCTTACAGTGTCTTCTTTTTCAGCCACCCAGAAAACCCATCCCTACGTATATTTTGTAGAAGATATTCCATGTACTATTTAGATTTTCTTGTTTCCTTTCATTTTCCTTGAAAATGTACTTCTTGGAAATTACTTTGCATGGCTTTCACTCTCTTTGGCTATTCAAGCCAAGGCTCTTTTGTGGAAATGAATCTTTTCTACTTAGAGTTGAAGTGTCCATGTAACTGGTAGTAATGCTATGACATGATCAATGTGACTCTCCTCCTCATACAAATTGCTCCTTCTGAGCTATCTGTCTTGCTATCACAGTTTTCTTCCCCACTGCAAAGGCTGGTGACACAAGGCTAGCTCAGACAGATCACTCAAGATTAATCTGAAGCTTCAGAGTACAGAGAACAATGCAAGAGATAAAGACCAAATTATTAGTAGAATATGCAAACTGAGAGTCAATTCAAAACCCTTATGCTGCTCTTCTTTTTTGCTTTCAAGCAGAGGGTTTATACACTCCAGTGTTGGTGGCAAGGGCCAGCCTCCATGGGCACACAGAGGTCAGCTGCCACAGACAGAGTGGAGGGTTGGAAACTAAATGACAAAGATGCCTGCAGCTAAACAGATCTCTCCTGAACATAAAGTGTTTCTTTGGCAACAAGTAAATGCTTTGGGTTCTTTAAGATTAGAGAGATATAGTATGGTTGGCCAAAAATAACAGAACATTCAGAAACGTTTGGCTCCAGAGTGTATCTCTATCTTGAATAAGCAGATTAAGAATCACTTATTTTAAGCTGTTTTCCCAACAAGAGTGAGCCTGAATGTTTGGCTTGCTGCAGATGTACTGGTCAAGAGATACTAAAAGAACAAAACCTCAAGGACTGAAGTTTTAAGTTCATGTTCTGTCAGCTCAGATTTTCCAGAAAAATGCAAATTTGACACTGCTCTCTGATCCAAGCGTTGAGACTTTCATTGACATAATGAGTCCTTCCAGAAATAGCCAACAACATTTTCTTCCCACTTAAAATCTTCCCACAGTGTCCAAGGCAAGGGTTGCTGAGGCAGCTCACTGACATGGTGGGATCTGGTGAAATAGGGATCATGCTGGAGCATGGCACACAATCCTTCTGCTCTTTCCACCGAGTCCTGTCTCCTTGCAGAAGGACTCAGGTGAAAAGGCACTGTTGAACTCAGCCCTTTGCCCTCCTGCCAAGCATTTATCAGTGTGACAAAAGCAGAGTATTCCAAGTGTGCAGCCTTAGTAAATTGTTTTTCAGGCAGTAAAACACTCCTGGATTGTAACACCAGTAACACTGGGGAATGAGTGGCTGTGCTGGCTGCATTTGCTCCCCCACACTCCAGTGCCAGACTACATCCCAAGAACACTCTAAAGCCAAGGGCTCAGCTACCTTACACTCACCACCCACAGCAGTGGGGCAACAGCATCTGGTGGGGCTCAGGCTCGACAGGAAAAGAGAGGCAAAATGAGAGTTAAACAAGGAAAAGACCGAAGGTGGTGAGAGCTCTAAGGGATTGGGTGGAGCTGGCAGTACATTTCAGGCAACAGACAGATAACCAGCCAGCTGGCCAGAAAAACAACACTGCCATGGAAGGTGACAGAGACACACAAACAGGAGCTGTGCTTTCATGGATTTTGGGCCTCACATTGGCTCTCTGGTGAGCAGCTTCCTTGGCTGTCACACCATTGGAAAAATTCTGTTTTCCACTCTGCTGTTCAAGGGATGCAATCATAGCTCTAGTTCTTTATGTGAGAAGTGTTCTCTCTCTAGGAAGTCCCTTTTGCTCTAAAAGCCCTTTTTTCCATTCACTACCCAGCAATATTAACAGCTCCATCACAGGCATAAAGATCCTTCATCCTGCTTTAAGGAGAAATGAGCATAAAAGCATTTGTTACTGCTGATAATATAACTAATTTATTTTATTAATAACTATTTTATTAATAATTTGCTACTATTTGATGCTGTCACTTAAAGGCAAGTATCTTTCAAAAGCAGAATTTTCACCAGCCCCTACAGATTTTTATGGGGAGTTTGGCATCTATCTGACCCCAACACTGTTATAATTCTCCGCTAATAATAATGAAAACAATACACAGTACTTAGAACATAAAAAGGCAATTTTTATTTTTATTTAACTTAAAAAAGGAAAGGGGAAAGGAAGATTAAGGGGAGGAGGAATGGGAAGGGGAATGAAAAGAAGAAGGGGAAGGAGAACAACCAAAAAGAAAAAAAAGAAAAAAAAAAGAAAAAGGCAAAAAAGGGGAAAAGAGGACTGAGAGTCCCAAACCCAAACTCTCCTCCCACTCCCTGCAAACTGCTTTCTTATGCAGTGGATTATGAAGTTTTCAAGGCTGGATTAGAGACTGCTATAAAACAGTTTGCCTGACACAGAACCACATTTAAATTAGCAATGCCATAAACGGCACTGCGAGAGAGGGAGGGCCTGCTCGTGATTCAAGGATATCACCTTTTGTATAATTTCTCCAGTATCATAAATTTCTGCCCGAAGTTCCTAGCAGAATAGCAGTGCTCCAACAAATATTGAAGAGGTGTCTTTCATGAAATATTTTACTTGGAACAGAACCACAATTTGTGGATCACGTTTATTTAAGATTAATGTAACTTATATATATGAACCTCAACAGCATGATTTAAGCCCATACATTTTTTAGATGTAAAGTTTTACATTTCTGAGACCTTTGTGCTTAGCTGGAGGATGTTTACTATGACTGAGGTATTTTTTCTAAACAGGGAGGCAGATTATTTAAAACCTTTTGGTATGGAAAACCCACAGTTTGTCCACCTCAGACAATCTCTTCCCTCCCTCAGTTGTCACAGCAACAACTTCAGCATTTGAAAGGAATCTACTTCAATAATCTAAGCCTCAGATCTTTGACAGGCTTATAATGAAGGAACAGTTTGTTAATGCTGACATAAACATTTTGAAAACTTAAAGGTACAATTATTTCGTGTTGTTTAGGAAGTGAGCACTACATGGTCAAGGGAACAGCACTCTTCAAAAATATTTACTCATACAATTTCCTAGTGAGAAAAACAACTGCTGGCTGTACAGCTGAACTGAGATTCTAGCCTTGTGGTTCAAGCAACAAGACATTTTCTTTGTCTCCTGCCCACTTATAGTTAATTTTTTTTCTCTCTTAGAATCCCATGATGATCTTTTGGATAATTCCAAGATATATCAGCCCAATCTCTTTATTTTGAAAGAAAAAACTTAAAAACCCAGGCTGAATCAGACCCAGTTTCAAGTGGGTCTCCTGGCTCTGCTACTTGTAATCAGAAGTCAGAACTGCTTCTCAGCCAGCCAGCTGCGATGGAAGTTGTTTGCCTGTTTAGCAAACAAAACTGTTATTTCTGCTGGGAGGGGGGCAGAAAGCTGACACGATGACAAAGTTCCCCAGGCTGTGCTTAGCAAAGAAGTCCCTGTGCTTTCTGGGCAAGGCAGAAGGCAGAGCAGGCGAGGAGCTCGGGGCTGCACTTTGGAGTCACAGCTCCAGTTGCTCTGGGGACACCATCACTGGCGGAGCAATTTCCTACAGTAGCGCCAGGGCCCCAGTGGTCCTCGGGGGTGAGATCCATCATCCTGCACGCTGCACTCTATCAAGTGGGGCTCCCAGAAAGGGTCAAGTGGTCCGCTGCCATGCTGTTTGAGCTCATCAGAGACATATTTAATTTAATTAAGGTTGTCAGCACTATTGATTTTGGCAGTTTCAATTACTGTGCTGTTATGGCTTCTGGATCTACTGATCTGTGATGAGCCCTATCAGCACTGGCACACATTGAGGAAAAAGCCCTTTGTCTCCTTTAAAACCTGACACATCCTGCCATAGGCCATAACTTATTGCTTTTATCCAGCCCAGCTCCTCTTCTGTTCCTCATAATTAATTTCTCATTAGACAGCTCTTTATTGTTTAATTTGTGCAGTTTATAATCAAATTGGGCACATTAATTGTAGTTGAATTTAAGGCTAATGAAAAATAAAGGTTTTCAATAACTTACTCTTCAATTATTTCAGACAAGATAAAATAAAACACTTTAAGAGTTGTCAGCTTTTTAAATTATAAATTAGGTTGTTTAAAGAGCATGGGCATTTAGGAAGCAGTTATCACACATTTAGTAATTATAAATCCTATGCTCCAATACAATTATTAGGATATATTTACAATTCCTCTTAGTTTTTTTCCACCCTGTTGTTAGTTAACTGTATAACATCTAATTGTTGGTGGTTTAAAAGAGCATAATCTGAAGTCTCTGGGCCTGATTCTTCTTATTCCACAGACTGAACTGTAAATCAGCATGTCTGAAGTCCATATCGGTAACACTGGAACAGGAGAGGTGTCTGAAACAGGAGAGATATCTGGGTAAGAGGAAGAGGACCCCATTTGGGGAGAGATTTTATAAAATGCTGATCATTCTTCTAGGCAGCACTGTAAGACTCAGCCCATTTCCTTCAAGAAAATGGTAATACATGATTTACTTTAGGAACAGGACATCAGCTGGCAAAAATCAGCAAAGTCCTCTGGATGTAGACTACAATTTGTCCCATGATGCACAAAATCTTCATTTTAGCAATGGGAAAATGGAGGCAGAGAAGCAGCTTATTTGAAAGGACACATGGGAGGTGAGGCCAGCCTGCTAATTTTTCGTTGTGTTTTTGTTTTGTTTTGTTTTTTATTTTCAGTTAATAGTGAACAGGGAGGGTGAAGGAGGATGAGAAAGAATGTGGGATAAATAATTCAGGTAGTATCCACCTTCTTCCTTGCCAAGATGAAAATCAAGAAAACTGAGTTCTCTTCTTTGCTCAATGGCTGCACTCAATGCACAGCAATTTAGGGGTGAGCAAGAAGAGCAAAGGAAAGAAAGGCGAGTTTCTCATTGCTGCTGGTGGGAAAGTTGGGGTGCTGTAGGTCCAGAGCTTGTATGGGAGGAGATGATGGGAGAATTTGATTCCTCCTGTGTTCTAAGACCTCTTCTTGGCCAGGAGTGTGGGGTGCTAAGGCCCAGCATGATACACTGTGTTAGAGAATGTTCTGGGCATGTGCCCAGGGCACCCAGGGCAGGGATCCCTGGTCAAAGTGGGTGTGTGGGGGGTGTGTGTGAGCTGCTCCACATTCCCTGCCCAAGCAAGAAAATGGTCACCCCTGCTCCTGCCCAGTAAGAGCTAAAGCTGTGCCTGATGATGCATCTGCATCAAGGAAGATGGAATTTGGGTCAGAGTCAAAAGCGTGTCCAGTAGCTATGGACCAAAATGTGTATAAACTGAAATACTGTAGAGAAAGTGGTCACATCCACTGCTGCAAAAGTGCAAGGCTGTTGCTGCCAGTCACTTGATACTTGGTCTTTTAAATTAAAATAAAAGAGTGCTTTTGTTGTTCAAACAGGGTAAAATTCACCCACATCCTCACAAGACCTATTTGCTAAGCAAATCCTCTATATAGAAGAAGAAAATGTCAGAGATTTCCAGTTCAAACTGAGATTATTTTTTATTTCAGCAAAGTATTCTTTCCAAAATTCCTTGGTGGGGACCCTACCCTTGTGGATTCATAGGAATCTTCTAATTTACGTATTGCTTCCTGTCTGGAATGAAGAGCAGATCACTACTGCTAAATATTTCAGCATCATGTTTACTCTCTAGTCCAAAATTATTTGGAAGGGAAAGAGGAGATACTGTTTTCCGAAATACTCCCAAACACTCTACATCAATCACCAATTGAATATGACAACCTTCATCTGCCTGGCTTTTCAGAAGAGAAAGAGAGAATACCTTCCCTCAATAAGACCATGAGAAATGCTGGATGCAGAAGTTTTGTCACCACCATATGCAGCCAGGGAACAAGGGAGCTCAGGAATCAGGGAACCAGTGTTGAGTGCAGGGGCAGCAAAGGAAATCAGTGAGAAGAGGTCTGCTGGAAACTCAGTGTCTGATAAGGATATGTGGGAACAGCTGGGGAAAAACAGATCAGTAAACCTTGAGTAATGTGTGATGGGAAGGCAGCACTCACTTTGTCCTTAGCCCTGCTTGGTATGACCCACCCAGTGAAAGCACAGGAGCACCTGGTGGGCACCACAGACAGAGGTTACACTCCTTGGGCTGCCTGAAGTTACTCTCCTCTAACAGCTCAGTGGGCACAACTCACTCTGAGATGGTGAACCTACTGCTGGTGTGCTCTTTCTTCTGTCAGCCTTTACATTCCTGGATATACTTATTTCCAAAAACCCTGGCCTAAGGTCTGCACTCTTCCTGGGTATGGGTATCATCTAAGTAGACAAGAGCAAAAGACCTTCCACGCAGTTTGACATCACCCCTTGACAGCAGTGCAGTGGTTTTGTGCCATGTCACCCACAGGACAATCAGATCCCCTAATTTCTGGCTGGCTCCTAACTCTAAGTAGAACCATCAGACCTGGCTGTATATGCAGGGAGTAGGCATCTGAACTCTATAAATATCTTTCTCATTTAATTTAAAAATAGCAGAAAGATTTTTAAAAGGAAATTTATATTAAAGATATTAATAATAATTATTCCCAGGCAAAGTTTCCTTCAGCCAAGTTTCAGCTGTGAAGAAACTTTTATTAAGCAAGAAATGAACTCATGAAAAGAGAGGTTTATAATGGAACCAGTGAGAGGCTGCAGCAGCACTGCTAACAGGTGCCACTGTTACAGCAGTGGCAGGGTGAGCAAGACTTCTAAAGACACAATAGCTGGGGCTGTGCCCACCCATGCAGCTAAAGATCTACCAGGATTTCTGTTATGAACCTCTGTTTGCAGGGTCTTGATATTTTAGTCATAAAAGCATACCACAGGCTGAGAGTGAGAAAATAGAGACACAGCACTCCAGGGCAGTTGAAACAAAAAATAATAAAATCCACATAGGTGTTTCGAAGGATCTCTTTGGGATTTTGTAATTTTTAAAAAACCACACTTTTTTTTTTGCAATTAGATTTGGCAGATTATCGGTCAATAGCATTAACTGGGGAGGGTTTTCTTCAGTTTGTCGCATTTTAATTTAGAGGCCCTAAAATGCCTGTGGCAATTTTTAAGCTTAAAAAAAATCTTATAGCTCAGTTAAGGGATAACAGAAATAAACCAGGATTACCTGTGTGTAATTACACAAAGTTAAATCCAAGAAAACAATACACTACCACAACTCTCTTGGGTACTTTGAGCAGTCTCCCTAGGATCTCCAGAGGCAAAAAAAAAGAGAAGGTTGTCTCAGCTCATACCTGAGCATTTACTGCAATAAAGCAAAAGACTCTGAAGTCCAAAAGACCACAGAATTAGATGGAAAGACCTCTTTTTTTTTCTTGATCAACCCTTTAATACCCTTAAAGGATATGCTACAGAACTGAGCAAAGTCTGTACTGGGGCACAAATTAGATTCAATACTGAACTCTCAAACTTTCTTATTGCTCTTTGCCATTCTGCTCCCACTGTCTTCCCCTTGTCCACCAATATAGTACTGCAGTCCAGTCTGAGCTTCACTTGGCAAGAAATAACTCAAATCAGCTAAATGTACCCAGACCTGAATGCAGAAGCTCTTGTTTAGTACTTCCTAGGAGGAGTATGAATTTTCTGTATATGTCAAATTAATCATCAAACTGCTTTAAATGTGAAGACCCCTCCATTGCAACTATTTGAAAATATCATTGACAACCAAATACCCTGTCCCATTCCTGAAGAACATGAAATTATGGCAGAAGAGTTTCTGGGGAGCAAAGCAGCTTGTTCTTTCTTACCATATTCTGGGTGGGACTACCTAAATTCAAGGCACTTTCTGACTACCCATACCTGCAGCCACAGTGGCATGTTAGCTAAATTTAGCTCTCTGTGTTTGGACATTTTATAGCTGGATGAAATTCAATCTGTTTGGGTTTGAACTTTTTAATCCTGAGTCACTTACCCAACCTTTGGTATTTACAGAGTAAATGTATATATGAATGATATATGTATAAATGAGTAAGTATATATCAATGATATATGTATATATAAATGATACATAAGGATAAGGGGACCCACACCTTGGCTGCTTGAGAAAATTGGCTGTAAAACCAGTGCCAATCACTTTCTTCCATCAAAAGCTTCCAAAGGGAATAGATTGACTCCACCTGCAATTATAATATTAATTTCATTATAACCATCCCAACCTGGATTTAAACACAAGTATGTGAATAGCAGCACAGTATACACAGCATATATGTAGTACTGGTTTATGCCATGCCAGTAACTCAAAACATATGTCATATATTTCTTAAAAGCAGCCAGGTAGAGTGTAGCTATCCCCTTATCATGGCCAGAGTTCCCTACCTGGACCAAGTCTACATATTTATTGGTGTTAGACATGAAGTGGTCCTGCCCTCAGCTGTATCTGGTTAAACTCGGTATAAACGGTACCTTTCAATCCTGAGGTCCTTCACCAGCCTGGTGATAAGGCATCCATTCCTCAGTATATTATAGCAGTATATTACAGCCTGTGAGTTGGGTTAATTTACACCAGCTGAACTAGTGCTGCACAGGCTGGGCAGACACAACACCAAGACCCTGGGAGGCTCCTTGTGTGCTACAGAAATCCCTGGCCTCCCCTTCGGAGCAACCTTTCCGCCCTCACCACTGTGGAGACAGTACAAAACATCTGAAGCTTGGGCCCTAACCTTTTCTCTTTGAACTTTTCAAATTTATTTTTCTATGCCTGAAGTATTTGCTTATAAAACTTACATGACCGCCAGAATAAAAACGAGCAGTGACTCTAAGCTTTGTCTTTTGCACTCTGTTCGACGAGACATCTTCTGTACACTCAGACAGGGAATGCACAGGGAGCACCAAAGGCAAGAGTCTGGAAACTGAACACACACATTACCTCTGTTCACCAGGGGCAGGAATCTATTTTCAGACCAGAGAGCGCAAATGGATATTTATTTTATTTTGATGCTTAATTTTAAGATACTTATTGTCATTTCCCTGGCAGCAGGGTGTCAGAGAGGGTGAGATTGCAAACTCAGAGGAATGACCCTTTCCATTCCATCTGCCCTTATTTAGAAGTGATGGCCTCCATTTCTTTTTTAAAAAATTTTTAATAGAAAAAAGCCCCTTTTTATTCTGTCCTTCAGGCAAGTTCACTGAGTCCACTGTATTTCAACAGGAGCTAAAGACATGGTTCTAGTTACCCTCCCCCAAAAGGTCTCTATTAATTGTTTTCAAATGTTGGCAGCCATGTGAAAACCTGCCTAGCAAGTCTGGCTCCTTATATGATTTTCATTAAAATTCACTTTGCACACAAGGCACATGAGATTTATGGCTGAAACTAATAGGTTGGTTCTCACTAAGACATAAATCCATAGGCTGTTTATTGAGGCTCATGGACATTGAGAACACAGGTAATTGTTATTGTGAGTGTTCAGCTTAAAAATAGTCAGTTATGTCTCTAAGGAAATTTGTTTAACTAAGCACACCACATAAGCTCCTGAAAAATTACTTTATCTGTGATGGTGAATGGAAGGACTATGCAGGGTAAGTTCTGTATCTCATCTGTACATTTAATTTCACTTATAACGCTGTTCATATTTTCCTTCTACATGGTGTCTTATATTATAAAGAGTAAATGTAAAAAGGATCCCATTCATTTTCCTTCCATGCCTGTTTTAGCCATTCTCAGTTTATACTTCAGAATTTCTGCTTTCTTGCTATAGACCCTTAGCTGACCCCTATAGACTCCAGCTGAGGTTTTGCAAGTCCAGTTCCTCCTGGCTTGCTCACGGTCACAATCTGCTACATGAACATCATTCAGGTGACAGCACACAAGGTGGAGCAGAGCCTGTGCTGACCTTTTCCTCTTAGGCTCCAACCACATTGCCACATGCTAACAACTGCCAGCTAGACTGGCCAGTGAGCCAGCTATACTCTGGAAGCTGTTTAGATGTGTTAGCTCAGTGCTGTGTCCAAGCAAGTAAGTCCTGCTTCTCAACATTATGTTACCTTTCAGCAAGACCCACACCTGTCTAAATGGCTTTTGCTTCACATTTGTTTTGTAGCATGTCAGCTCACATGGGAGAGAAAGGTAGTTAGTGCCACCTGAGTGGATGTGGGTCTCACACAGGTCCCATGTTATATCTGTCAGCTTCATGACACTGTCTTGAGCACCCTAGGACATCTCACATACCTCTTGACATTTTTATCTATACACAGTACACCTCAGCTGCTTCTAAAAAAAAGTAAGGATCACAGAATCATAGAATGGCCTGGATTGGAAGCGACCCAAAAGATCATTTAGTTCCAATTTCCCTGATGTGGGCAGGAACACCTTTCACTGAGCCAAGTTCCTCAGAGCCTCATCCAACCTGGCCTTGAACACTTCCAGGGATGGGGCATCCACAACCTCCCTGGACAACCTGTTCCAACTGTTCTCGCAGTGCAGAATTTCTTCCTAATATCTAATCTAAACTTACTTTCATTCAGTTTGAAGCCATTCCCCCTTGTCCTATCACTACATGCTCTTGTTAAAAGTACCTCTCTGTCTTTGTTGCAGGTTTCCTTCGGGTACGGAAAGGCTGCAATTAGGACACCTCAAAACCTTCTCTTCCCCAGCCTGAAAAATCCCAATTCTCTCAGCCTTTCATCTCATGAGAGGTGCTCCATCCCTCTGATCATCCTGGTGGCCTCCTCTGCACTTGCTCCAACAGGTCAATGTCCTTCTCATGCTGGGAACCCCAGAGCTGGACATGGTGTTCAAGGTGCGTTGCTATTGCTTTTCTATCACTTTTACCACATTGAAATTCTGGTATCAGATTCATTTCTTTATTATTGTGGTCATGTCAAAACCACCCCAACCAGATGAGCATTTCATTGAAGTTGCACACATGGGAAGGCCCACACACCCAAGTTACTTATTGAAGTCTCCAGGAACGTTTATGCTACACATAGGTGTTATACAAAAAAGCAGTGCAGCCGCATCAGTTTTATTTTGGGTTCAAAATAACTAACCATTCTGACTGATGGAGTTTAGTAATTTGGCACATTGTTATAGATAGCATTATAGACATACTGCTTTAGCAGTCTAAGCTGCCATCTCTCAAAATATTTGCTTGGAGGTAGACTTTTGTCTCTTTTGCAACATGCTGCCAAAATGAAAGTGAATGAGCTCTACAAAATAAGGACAAAAGGGTGGAAGAGTGCCTACAATGCAGTTGACTATGTTTTTAAGTTGATACCTCATTCATTTTAAAATGGTATGTAAATACTGAAACCCCCCAGACAGCTAAAGGAATACCTAAAATTCCATAAATTCTTTAGCAGATGAAGAATTAGCACAAGTACAGACCTCAACCATTTGCAGGAGCTTAGGTATCTTTATGTCAATGGTGTTTACCCTGAGTTTCTCATATATCCTGGTACTGGTGTTGAGACAAAGACAACAGCAGTTTTGGAACATTTTCTTTCTCTCTCTCCCTGTTTTCCCTTCTCAACAAGCAGCTTCTCCTTTGCTCCTTTTTACAGCATTTGCTTGGTAGTCTATCAGTTATCTGAGTCTGTTAGGTTGTTGTTTGCTGATGAAGTCTCAATGCTCTTGTCTGACCTAGTGACTGGGTCTGCGAGGTTGTATGTCCTGGGGACTTGGGGAACTGTATGGAGGTGACCTCTGACACTCATCAAAGGCTCCACAGCACTGTTTGCCTCCTATCAGTTTAATCAGCTGGCTCATTCCTGCTCCCTCACCATTCATGACATGATTCTATCCCTCAGTGCCTGCCTTTCAGAGCACACAGCCCTGCTTACACGCTGCTCCCTCACACTGAGCTTGGCTCCTGCCTCATGCAATGGACCATTCATTCTCGACATGACTCACATTTTACAGAAAACTTCCTTCACCCTGAAAGGGAGGGCAACAAATAGGAAGCTTTCTTTTATTTCAGAGACACAGAGGTCAGTATCACTCCTGAATCTCTTCAGTTCAAGGTGATACCTAAACTGTAAATTCCGTGTCTGTTACATGCTTTCCAAGAATTAGAGGTATTTTTGAAAAAACCAAACTTGAAAGAACTCTGAAACTACAAACTAAACAACATTTCCATGAAAATATGGTGAAAAACACACATAAACTGCTACAGAAATCTGTCTGCTCTTATCTAGTGAAAATAAGAAAAAAATGTCTCAAAATGTTACTTTTTTTTTTTTTTTTAAATTAAGACCCTATAAAATATTCTCCCAATTTTCTTCTGAAGTATATAAGACAGATTTATAGACAAAGTTAAAGAAGCTGTCCCAGGTCCCTTTCTGCTCCCTGGTTAGCTCCATATACTGGGAACACATGCTCCATGTCACTTGTTGCAGAGGATGTGAAACCAGGCTCAATGGCTTCGTTGTGGCTGCACCTGGGCTTGCCAGTGGAGGACATCAAACACCAGAGGAATGAAGGCAGAACAAAAATTTCAAATTTGTCAGCACCAACACTTAAAATCTAGGATAGCCTTTGTAGGAAAATTTCTGCCCTGTGATTTTTCAACTGGATTACAACATAAAGACAGTTACACATCAAGATTATTTCAGCCGTATATCTTCCCCCCAAAACTACCAGAGTCTCAAGAGTGATGGAGAAATTAGACTACTGAGGAACATTTCAGCCTTCTGATGAAGGAGTTCGATGTCCTGTGAGATAAAAGACAAGTACTGTGTTCTTCTGTGTTTCATCCATGCAAGCAGAGGACAACTTGGAAGCAGAATAGCATTTTAAATGGTTTTAGATTAGCAAGTGGCCACTGCAACCATCATTTCTTCAGACACAGAGAGGTATCCCACAGCATATCACAAAAACTATCCACAACACAATGAGCTCCAAGAAATGCCAGCAGGGCTCAGACACCTTGTCTGCAATGAAAAGATCATGGTATAATGCTCTGTGCGCATTGACACAACAGCATGAATGTGTTTAATTGGTGCAATATCAACTCAGCCAAAGCAATATAAGTTATGCTGACAATACTTCTCTGTGCACAGAAATGCTTAAATAGTCTTATCTGAATGCATTTTTTTGCAACACAAGAGAGGTAGATTATATAAATTACAGGAGTTAATAGCCTTTTGATTCATCACTGAATCTCAGAAACAGAGAGTCTGAAGTGATTCCTGAGGTGGATAAATTCTGTTGTGTAATGTGAGGATCAGTCTTGTAATCCTTGTTAAATCAACAATGCTTTGCTCCCATAGAACTCAAAACCTGTCCTGGAAGAACAGGAAGAAAAGTAGTCTTTCACTATAGAGAGCAAAACTATTTCTAAATATTTATTACTTTTTTTTTTTCTTGTAGATGTTATTCATCATGAAACCTTAATTTTCTGTAATACATTTCAGAGCTTTTTCTTTCAGCCCTCTTCTTTGCTATTCACTCTAAATTCTGAAGTGGCAAGTTAGACTCGCGATCTCATTAGCAATTGAATTTGTCTGTCTAGTCTGATAGGCCTGACAATGACCTGTTTGTATTAACTATTAAGTTTCCTTCTGTTTACTGAACACTCTTAGCCTCTCAAGCTTAGCAAAATACAGTAATTAAAGTGCATGGATTTATGTTTTGTTTAATAACTAAGATAAAGTATATAAAAGACAAGTATACATAAGAAGAGTTACTTCGTGGTTTTTTGCTGATGCTTTAGCAGACTTTCAAGTTGCAAAATATACACCATTTCAATGAAGATAACAAGAAGATGAACTTGTATTTCTAAGGTGTCAACTTTTCAGCTGTTGTTGATTATGAAGCACTGCTTCTTGGTGTGTAAAATAAGAGGGGTTTTGCTCTGCCATCTGATTCCTTTTGTTGAGTTGGTCAGATTTCTGCAATTAATACATATTTAATGCCATTTGTCAGGACACATCACCATCTTTGTTATCCAGGAAGAAAGTGTAATTATATATTTGAGAAACTGAGGCACAGAACTGAAGCATCAGGTCAATAGTAGAGCCCAAATATGAACACACATCTATCATGTTCCAGATTTTATCTCCAACTTCTGGTTCACCCTACCTTAAGAAAAGAAAGAATATGTCTTTATTTCTGTCATATATTTTAGCTTAATAACACAGTGATCATAAGTGAATTCCACAAAAGCTCCCTTAACGCCACTGTTATTTTCCATATTGCCTTCCCAGAAGTAGTTGGATGGAGAGTCCCTGGCTTTGTGCACCTGCAGTGCCATGGAAATGAACGGGGTTCTTCTCAAGCACAGCGTCAGAGCTCTGCAGGGCAGGTTTGGAGAAAAGCAGGTACGTGCAGGGAACAGAGAGGAAAAACAACACCATCACAAACAGCAAGTATTTCGCTTTGGGAACTTGCCCCATTTTTCCACTACCTTGAAAGTAAAGGACTAGAAGTCCATTCTATGCCACCTTTCCCACTTGTAGAGTGCCTTTAAAAAGGCAGATGGAAATTAGTTATCTTGTCTACCTCTTTTACTGAGGAGTAAAAGGCTCTTCCATCTGCACAACAGTCAGGCCCCACCTTTATTTATTTAGTTAATTACCACCAAAAAGTTACATGATACAAATATGCACACCTCTGTGACTATAATATGTTACACAAAGAGAAATATTATAATTTAATAGCTCAATTAAAATCATAAACAAATATTTTGGATCTACCATCCACAGTTAACCTTTCTAATGGATATGAATTTCAATGGATTTTCTATAAAATTTTAGACTCTTAAAAAAGAGGAAGGGATTTTAAAATTAAAATGGTACCATAGACCCTACATGGAAGTCAGAAGCAAATTAATACTTTACAAGATCTCCAAGAATCGTAAGTACAGCTTTTAGGGGTGCGCTACTAGTTCATTCAAACATAAGAGAATGGCAAATATTAATGTTTATTTCTGTTTACTATCTAACTAAATATTCTGGGACTGAGATGTCATAGACAGGTGATTTTATTAATGAAATGGTAAGACACTGATGATGGTGACAATAATGTGGTACAAGTACCCATATGGGTCAGTGGCCCTGAGGCTACAAAGGTAGTGCCTCCTGAAAGCCAACTTGTTTGTAGCATGACAGGGTCAGCATTACAGCAACCGTGCTGTGCAGGAGATCATCTTTAAGAACAATTAATAAACAAAGGGCATGAAAGGGAGAAACAGATTTATTTGGCACCTTTCTTTGGATTCTGCATTAGCTATTATTTAGATAAACCTCGGCCCCACATTCAGATGATGGAAACAAATCTGTGAAAGCACCTTCAAGAGTTGTCTGGTTAGAAATGAGCCAGAGCCACTAATCCTGTCTTTAGGCATTTGCCTACAGCAGTTCCATGCTTGGGCTTTTAAGAGAAATGGGAAATGCACAGCTATACCTGGAACATTCTTTTTTCAAGCAGGTACAGTTGGAGTTAGGAAGCAAAGGCAGAGATTCAGTGTCCTCCATCATAAGCTTTCCTTCATTCATCAAACTGGAGAACTCCCAATGGGAACTCTTCTTGGTCACCATCTAAGAGCAGTACCAAATTGGACTTGGAGGTTTTTTCCAACCTAATTTAATGTACTATTCACAAATAGGTATGCAGAATAATTCTGTCAACCAAGGGGTAAAAAGGGAATCAGTCCCGTTTCACAGAGGCTCTGTGTAACAGTTGCTATCCCAGCACTATTTCGGAGTAAACAGCAGTACCAGCTAACAACTGTGGCAAATACTGGTGCTTGGGACATGGAGAAAGAAAGTGGAGACAGAATAAGAGAATGTTAAAGTCATCTAATTAAATTTCTAATCCAGGTTTACATAATTAAGCAATAATGACTATGGGGAAGGGCATTTCCTGGCAGTTAATGACCGGCTGGAGGATTTGAGGGCTTGAGGTAAAGCCAAGTGTTCTTAACACTGTCAGTCATTAATTGCCAGGAAATGCCCAACTCAGGAGGTTATTACTGCTGTTATAAACCAAGAATAGAAAAATATAAAGAAAAAAGACAGTAATTACGTTTTTAAAGTGTTGAAAGCTGAGCACTGAACTGCCTGTCGCTATGGAGACAGAGTTTTATTTATAGCATCAGTCCTTTGCCAGGGTTTAAAGACTGCCTCAGTACCCAGAGGAGGGCAGGAGTTAGTTCTCAGGGCTCCATTAGGTATATAATTGGTAATTCAGAACATCAGCTCTGTGCCACGGGCCACATAACATCTGCAGACATCAAGAGTATCACAAAACTTTACAACACTGATTACAAAATACTGGCAGCCACTCAAAACATTTTATAGTTACACATACCTTCAGAAAGCATTTCCAGTAGTTCCTGCTTTGATCTACAGAGTGTGTGTCTCTAAATAGGATCCTTGCAATGTCACATTGTGCTGTTTCCTAGAAATTAAGTACTTAGGGACCAGATCTTTAAAACCGATTAATGCCACAGATCTGTATAGCCAGACTATGATCACTAACTGATTTTACAATTGTGTAACTACTGATTTCATTGCAAGAGCTCCTGAGTTACACCAGTTAGCATAAAGGTTGAATTCAACACACAGTTGGTAACAAATGCAAAGCCCAAAACCTCCTTCTTTCAAGCCTCTGAAAGAAATTACTCTACAGCTGGTTCCTAAAGCAGCTAAAAAGAAAAGTTATTTTTCTTCTTTTAATGCTAATTTCCCAAAAGATCCTGTTGCTTTTTATGTGACATGGTATTTGAAATCTGACCAATGCTTCAATGAACACAGCCTTCCAAATGAATTGGTAAAAACTTAAATGCTATAATTTAATTAATTTGGAAAAATAATTTTAAAAAACCCCATACAAAAAAACCCCAAAAACCTCCAATAACGAGTTCTCTGAATCAGAATGGATGCAGGACTGAGGTGCCTGACAATAAAGTTTCAATCAAAAAAAATTGCTTCATTTTTCCATCCTGCTAAATTCACTGGTTATCAACTCTAAATTCTCACTCTGTGCAGACACAGGACCTGATTTCTTAGATATTCTCAAAATAAATGGATCAGGCATCAACAGAATAATTTCATTTTAAAACAAAATTAGATGAGGGTAGATAGGTGGCTTCCACTCCTACCTGTCCTCTCCTCCACCCTGTGTAGCAGCCTGGTAGTATGGGTACTCAGCCAGGAATACAAGTACTATACAACATCAAACACTGAACCTAAGTCTCTCTAATCCCTGCTGAGTGCCCAAACCATTATTACAGGGTGAGGATTCCTTTTGTGCTTGATTTCCAGCCCCATTAATCTTGCATCCTTTGCTGACTGCAGCACAGATCAACAGAGGGGTACTTGTGTTTCTTTATTTGGCCACATTTCAAAACAGAAGCCTGGGCCTTCTGAGCCAAAACAAGCCCTTATCTCAGGACAGATTTTTGAAATGTGGATCTTTAATCACCTCTCTATAAATGCAAGGACAGAATTTTATGCTTAGTAAAATTAATGTTCTCAGCAGAGTATTTACGCTTCACAGAAGGGTGAAAGCAGTGCCTCTCTCTCTCTCTTTTCCCTCACCTTGCAATTTTCCTTTAGTGTTCCATCCATTCAGAGGTTGAGCCACAGCTTACTTTGCCTGTTCTGTGAGGTGCTGTCTAGAAGCTTTACTGGTTCAATCCCTGTGCCATGCTGGAGTGGCTGTGTGGCTTCTGGAGTGATGTGACACCCATCACTCAGAGTCATCTGATGTCAGAGAGAACACACCTACAGCCTGGTGACTAAAGTAGGAGCTGCCCCATTGTCCAGAGAGACTCCATGGGCAGGTTACACGCTGACTTCATGAAGCCTAGACTCCTTCCTGGGCACCAAACCTAAAACCTAAAATTTAGAGGCAACAAAGTCTTCATTATATTTAGGTGATGCTAGATACCAGTAAAATCTTCCATAATTTTCCAAGCACTCCTCAACCTATTTAAGATAGAGGCTGCAGCGCCTTCATTGTAAGTTGTAGTCAACCACCAGATGGGAAGTTTTTACTAATTCCTGAATTTAGCACCTTGGCCTTGAAAAATTAATAATTTTATTCAGTGCTGACATTTCTTCCAGCCTGGTGCATGAACCAGTGATGTACTGGATGATGTACCAGGAGACACAGGTGTCACAGCCAATGCAAGGACGCAGCAGAGGCCTCTGAGTTGTGCAGTGACAAGGAAAACTTTGGGATGGGATTCTGCTTTAAACATGATGCAGTGCCTTTTGTCCTGCCAGGCACAGCTGATTGGCAGATGTGGCCAATAAACCATATCTTGTACAAGAAGTTGTGGAGTAGTGAAGAGGATGTGGTGGTGCCATGTGAATGCATAAGACACAGTTCTAGATGGGGAAGAGGAGGAGGTGACTATAGAGGCATTGGCTTTGTCCCAGGAGAATCAGTATTTCTGCATTTGCAGGAGGGGAGAAAGAAAGGGTGATTTTTTTTCCTTAGGTCAATGTAAACTCTTGGCCTTTGGGTCACAGTGTCAAGTTTTTCTCTTTCCTTGTTAAATCATGATAACTTCCAGATTTCTTCATGAATATAATCTATATGTATTCTTTCTCTCCTTTTTTTTCCTTACAAAAAGTCTTTAATATCTCCATTCCATAGCATATTTTTATCTCCAGTTCTATAGTAATATACTTCCCTCTTGACTAGAAGAGGTCTGTCCTATATCCAAACACAAAAAATGTTTCAGAACAGACCATTTTTCCCCATCAGGCAGTCTGTTTCATGTCCCTTCAGAAGACTGCAAAACAGGCCGTATCATTAAGTTTTGGACCTATTTAGATAAGTTTAGCCCTGCTGCCTAGATTGGAGAAGCAAACGTACTCTATTTTCAAGGACAGCCATAAGGCTTATGCAAAGGACTTAAAACAAAATATACTTATATAGAGAAACAACCAGAAAGTTGTAATTGAGCTCCTCCTTGCTTTTCAGGCTTAGGGATTGGCAATATATGGCTCCTTTGCATTCTAGCTTTGAATGAGGGAGCATTTAGATACAAGCTGGAGTTCACTCACTATAATTTAGATTTACCACAAACCCTGGAGATCCTTACAGTGTCTCTATTTTTCTAGCAAACACTTTTAAAGTAACAAATTGTAAGAAAATTTTAATATCAATTTAGGAAATTTGGATTGCTCAGTTTATAATGCTTTTCCTATTTGATGGCTAGTGGGTACAATAATCCAACATGTAAAATTTAATTTAAGTTCTACTTATATACAGCTAGAGCACATTATCACATTGGCTAAGAGTCAGCATGTTTCCCAACATTTACAATAAACTTTATTATTTTATGCCTAATTGAATGCCCATCATCAACTTTTCAAGCAAAGTTAAACCTAGTAATAATATTAACTGTACAGAGCAGCAGAAAGTATCCTCAAGAGTGGCCCAACTATTAAAAGTATGATTTTTCTCATAAGTCATCACAAGTTGATTACTTATAAAAGGTAGAACATCTTTGGAAGAGTTTAAGGCCAGGTTGGATGGGACTTCGAGCAACTTGGTCTAATGGAAGATGTCCCTGCCCATGGTAGGGAGTTTGGAATTAGATCACCTTGTAGGTCCCTTCCAACCCAAAACCATTCTGTGATTTCATGATTCAACTTTCCTGCAATTTCTTATACTAATGAGCTTGCTCATGAACAAATTTCTATACATCTGAGTCTCTAAATACAGTCAGTACAGGCAGAGTGAATGCAGATATACCAATGGATATTGTAGCCTGTACATTACCAACTGCAAAGCTGAAATGTCACAACCACACTGGGCTGGTTGCATGTGCAGGACTTGACAGACCTCTGAGCCCTGTGGTAGCAGGAAAAGATGAATATTGGAATCAAAGAGAAGATAAAATTTCTATTTCATAAGGTTTTCTGTAAATTCCCTTCATGACTGTCCAGAAAGTCCTACAAATTAAAATAAAATGCATAAATAAAATCCTTAAAAAAATTATTATGGTCAAAACCTTAAAAAGAAGTAATTTTGTTCTTTTTAATTATGACTTATCAGATATAGTCTATATATACTAACTAAAAGGGAAATAAAGTAATTTCAATATAAAATCATTAAATATCTTTACTCAAGAACTGTTGAAACAGCACATTTCAGTATTTCCAAACTCATGATTCCATCTTCTCAAAACAAATATTAATTAAAACAGTTTTGTAAAAGTTTTGCTTTGGNGCAGGTGAATGTGAAACCGCTACAATATTTTATATTAATGTGAATTAGCTTTTTAATTTAAACTTAGTAAGTACTACCAAAAAAGTTGGTTTGTTTTTTTTTTTTCAATGTACCTTTTTTTTGAAGAGGAAATGCTTTCATACTGAATATAATTTTTTTAATATCTTTTGCCTTTCACAATTTTAAAAAAGGGTATATATTTTTAGTTAAATGTCTTCCCACGAAAGTGAATATTTTTCTGAAAAACATATGCTTGAGTCCAGAACACCCAAAATACTTGCCAAAATAATATGTTTTAAAGGAAAAAAAATACCGGCAAAAAGACATCTTCTATTTGAAAACAAAAATGAAAATTGATTTGTAAATTATTATCAAATTATGAATCAGCAATAAATTAAACAACAGGAATGGTATTGATTTTTGTATGTGTATGATGAAAGGACATGCAAAAGTTTCCACTTGGAATTCCTAACATGTACTTTGGGGTGAGCATTAAGTCTCCAGGTGATTATTACACATCAGGGAGCCAACATAAGAACCACAGAGTGAAAGAATGGATAAGCATTATTTTCTGCCTGCATAATGTACAACATTACAAAGCCAATATTCTGACTCTAGACCGGATTTTCCTGATTTTTAGATCCCTTTATAATTCATTCATGGGGAAGTACCATCATACTGCAAGATCAAATGGGCCTCACCACAAAAAAGACAGAAACTGTAATGCTGGAGAGTCTGCTGCTCAGGATGGGATTGGTAACTGGCACCAATAATTATCTGTAAGATCAGGACACACAGCCATTCCTCACGCTAAAAAAACCTTTTAAAAGTTGTTTACTGAAAGTGTAAGAAATTATTTTGATGCTGAAGTACAAGTACAGTTTGGATTCAAAGACCAGTGAAAGGTTGCAGTGGGCTTTGGAATCCAACTACAAAGCTCAAAGGAGCCCAAGTTACTTCTTGCACATCTCCTCACATTCAGTTTGACAGGTCACTGCACTAAGTTGTGCCCTGTGTTCTCCTTGTGCTGCTTAAGCCTGAGCAAGGCTCATGTTTGGCAGCTGCAAAGGGTGTGATGCAGCTCAGCAAAATTGCCAGAGCTCTCTTCAAAGGTCTGACTTGCTTGTGATGGGCTCTCCCAGGACACGACACAGCTTCTCCTTCTCAGTCTCAGTGCTATTCTGTACCTCTTGCTGCTGGATCTCTGCTGCATGTTTCAATCCACAAGTTCAATAGCTTTGGAAGGGAACTCCCAGTTGAAAAAGAAGAATTTGGAAACATCCTTTTTTTGCCCGGAGAGCAGGAAAATGTACACAGAGCCAAAACATCGGCTGACATGATGCATCAAACAGAAAATGGGTAAGAAGTGCTCATGTTCATATTTAATTGGAAACATCCAACATGCAGAGGTTATTCTAATGATAAGAAAAAGAAAAAAAGAAAAAGTTACTCTTTAGGGTATATCATCAAATATAATTAAATTCCAAATTTTAGTTAATGACTCACAAAAGTTTCCTTACTAGATCACTTCTACAAGTATTTTTGGACACATTGCTGAATGATCAGTTACAGGTAGAATTTTCCTGGTATGAACTAAAATTCTCTCAAAGAACAATTCAATAAGGATTAAAGCCACATCTTCAGCACAAGTAGCTGGCTTTAATGACTTTTTCATCGTATAAAAACCAATCTACAACCAGATGTTTTTTGGTATTCTGAATACCTGCTGAAATTTATCCCTTCACACCCAAACAAATAAACCATAGAACCCAACCAAAAAAACCACAAAACAAAATAGAAGTTGGACAACTACTCCTGGTACCTCTGGACTCTGAATACTACCTACAAACAGGAAAAAATCTATTGTTTTTCTGAACCTTTTCTGTGGAGGTTTCTAACTCCTAGATTCTGCAACTCTTGCATTTGTCAGGGTTTCCAAGCTGCAGGATGCAGGTCCTTCAGAGGAGGATGTTACTCACATAGCTGAACACCTCCTTCTGAGTTCACTCATGTGTGTGCAGTGCAGAGCCAAGAGAAGATGCCATTGGCAGTACCAAAGCAGCCCCAGTGCAGTGTGAAACTGAGGTGAAATTCATGAGGAAACTCAGGCCACCATTTCAGCTGCATGAAGCTGTGGAAACAAGCACTGGTGTTAACACTGCTGTTCTCACTGTGGAGCATCCTCTTCTCTTGCCCTGGCAGGCAATTCCATGCCTTTGCCATTCTTTCCATTGTGCCAACGTCAGCGTTTGTACAGCTGAACAATGACTCAGTGTGGGGAACTGATCCAACTGAAAATTGATTTTTTAATTTTCTTTTTCCTTCTTTTCTTTTCTGGCAGTGTTATTCCTACCCTCTTTCAACCCTGCTTCACTCTGTGGCCATAAGAAAATTTGTTCCAGCAAAAGTAAAGGCTTAGCAAAAAGAAGCGAGTCCCACTGTACTGGAAGTGCTGGATTTTATTAAGTGAAAATGATCCTATGGAGCTCTAGAACACTACTCCCAGCTACAAAACTAAATTGCTGTATGGTGCGTGGCAAGTTGCTCCAAGTCTCCCTCTTCTCAATTTCAGTCTATTTAGACTATGTGTTCTTCAAAGAAGAAATGTTTTGCTTATTACATATTCATGTAATTAATTCCTGGTCTATGTTGAGGAACTGCCATAATAAAAAATAAAGATAATTATTTCTATAGGAAAAAGCAGTTCCCTTTTAAGGGACTCATGTTAGCTAATGGAAGTGCAAACCAATAATTACCTCCTGCACTTCAGTCCAATACTGAAAACTGCAGAACATTATATTCTGTTTACCAGTGATGGCAAATTTCTTTATGAAGTCAAGAAACTCATGTGAAAGATATCTACCTAATAAAGGAATTAGCATTATATACAAACTCTTTAAAGATAACATTATATTTGGCACTTGAAATCTTACAGGCTTTTTTTCTTGTCCATAAGATAAAATAATCTAAACATTTTTTCTGCATTTTAATTGTTTGGGCTATCTAGGTATATATTTAGTCATAAAATTACTAAAATGGTTCTTTGATGTTATCTGGGGGGCGGAAGAGGGAGATATAATTTCAGATTATTTTTATAAAGTTTATATTAGTGTATCAGAGCAGTGTGAATGGATTATACCTGAGACAAGGAAGTTGCTCCACACACAAAGATGATTTAACAAGGGGTTCCCAGGACCTCCCAAGAATCCTCTCTGGCAGTTCATCACCTTAGAGAGTTCAGTGGGGCTGTTAGTGCTCAAGGCTTCACTTCTGTACCAAGACTTCTCCCTGGGTCTGTATTTCTGTTTCCCTTTTGCTGCAAACAGGGCTGATGGAGAAACATCATGATAATTGTTAATATTCCCCTTGAAAATGCACAAGGTTGTCTACTCCAGATTTTTCTCCACGCTTTTCTGGCTACTGGTGCACATTTCACAAAAGGCAGAATCTCTGCACATTAGCAGTGGTTACCCTGGTGATAGGGACACAGTTCAGCCAGCCTCTCTACCCTCTACTACTGATGGAGATAAGCAGGGATGGCATCAGTAGGAAACAGCACCATAAGACAAGCTAAGGAGACATTGCTATTCTCTCACTGATTTAAATTAGTAGTAACAGTGCTGAGTGTGATGCAAATGGCATAAGCAAGAGCAGATTCCTTACTTCAGGGACCCTGTAGGTTATACTTTTCATCTTATACTCAAGTTCTGATGCTTTTTAAAAATAATTTTTGCTTTGCTAGTGTCCCAGTAGGAGTTTAAAAAGTCAGTTGCAGCCAATTGTACTTTCCCCTTTCTCTCTAAAGGGGATAAAGCTTTCAAACTATTTGAATAAACTGTGATTACATCTTCATTTGTCAGTAATGGGATTACCACGCTGATAAAAGAGACTTCAGACAAACATACATGTTTAAGATTGGTGTAAATTACCCAAGAGGGTCGGGAAAATCCTCTGGGCTCCTTAGGGCCCATCCCTCCCTCTTTGAAAGCTGGCTGGCACCAAGAGTCCTGAATAGGCTGGGACCAGCTGATCATTCCCTGCTGGGGGTTGTGGCTGTTTTCCTGTGCACATGCTCACTGAACTGGAAAATACAATTATGCACATCCAAGTCCACAGTTAGTTTTTTGACTATAGCTAACAAGCTAAAGATTTTTCAACTAATTGATTTTATCTCTAGATGAAGAAGATGTCATAAATCTCAGTCAGCTAATAATGATTAAGAGATAAAGGCAACCTAAGAAAAACATAAGTGCTGCTGTTGCTAAATGCTGACGGATTCCATGGTGAGATAATCTTTTTAACATGGCGACCCATCCCACATACAAAATGTTTGCCCAAAGACCCACTTGTGAAAGAGAACAAATGGGAAATCTGAAAGCAAGCAGGAAAGATATGAGTGAGAAATGAAATGCAGATTCAAATCCTGTTAGGGCTAAAGAAAAAAAAAAAAGGCTGGAAAATAATCCCACTTTGAGTCTCTATAATGAATTGCATATTACTATACAGAGGGATTGCTCAGGAGGATTCTAAACTCTGTAGAGAGCAAGCATAGGGATTAGTTAACTCTGTAGTTGTCTTCAACTTTATGAGATCTTGATTCTGCCATCCATATACCTTTTCAGTGGGTTTTACTTGTACTGGCACCAGTGGGATTCCTTGTTCGGCTAAATGTACCGGCTGCAAAGCTGGGTGTTTATATTGGAAACTGAGAAATACAATTTGAGTATGTGGGTCAATCCAGTGGGAAATAACTTCACTGAATGACATCAGAATTACATATGCAAAACACAGGGAAAAAAGAAAAAGAATGAAAAAGTATGGTTTGGAGAATTGCTATATATAATACACAGCTTTGAGCAACTAGCCAAAAAAACATGATGTGGTAAGATTGGCCAAAGATTCGCTTATGGCACTTTTTACATCTGACATTTTTTCTTGAATACCTTATACTTCATGGGAATTCATCGAAGTAGTCAAAATTTCCTACTACAATGAAGCAAAATTTCTGTTTTCCTGTTATTATGCTGTAGGATATAATACAACAAGTTTTTGATTAAGTTGAAGTGTTTAAAGAGTGTTTAATTCAGGAGAAAAGAAAGTCTGTGATGAATTTCTTCTCTCCAAGTTTCATAACATTCTGGAGAATAGGTTTCCATTACTTTGTTTACATTCAAAAGCAGAATATATTTATAGATTAAGAAACTAAAGGTCTAAGAACTAAAGCTAGGTTTTGCTGATTAAGAAAAGTTTATCTTCTTCCTAAAGGCTTTCAAAAGTTGCACTACACGTATGCATAAGAAACAAAATCAGTTTTTGCCACAGTTTAAACCTTGTTGTTGCTAAACATTCACCCTTCACAATAAATGAAGTGACTGACTTTTGGGCATCTAATTTCAATCCTCATAGAGGAATCTGTATTTTAAGGAAAAAATGAAAGTTGATACTATGATGATTCCCATGTTATTATTCAAGTAAAATTAAGCCATCGTGCCAAGATGCAAACAAAACTAAATAAATGAAAAACTTGTGACAAAATCTCACTATTTATCAAGGCCGGATTCAACAACTACCTAGAATAAATAATGAGGAGTAGCATGACTAAAACAAATCTCTTCAGTCTCTCCTGAGGATTTCCTTAGCTGCCAATCACCAGTTTCCCTGTGATCCTGCCAGAGGAGGAAGTTTTGAGCCGTTCAATGAGTTCTGTGCATAAATGATGCTATGGAAGGAAAGAAGCACATGCAATACTGAGAGGGGGCTGAGCTGCCATCAGAGCTCATTGTTAGCAGTGTAATAAAGTTGTATATAACATGTGGGATGAGAAGAAGTATTCAAAGGGAAAGACAAAATGCTCAGAATTAATGCTAAACATATTTACAGCTATACAGAAACCATCTGGACAGATGTGTGAGCATGGTGTCGACACCAAGGAAGCCAGAGATTAGAAGATTATCATTGTGGGGTTCCTCTGGTAAATTTTGGAAGAAGAAAAGACAAAAATTCAGAAAAAGCAGAACAACAAAGTTTTTGAAATGTGAAAGATGAAAAATTGAAGTCAAGAATGGCTTTCCAGAAAGGAAATGAAATTCCAGTTGGCATCCTTTTTTATAGTGACAAATGTAACATAGTAGTCATTATCTGTGACCAAAAAAACCCAAAGAGAAAATAAAAGGAAACTTCTTAACATTCTGACAAACATTAACAACTTGAGAAGTGACAGGTTTTAATACATCATATTTAAATGAACACAGAGGCTAAGTAATGTGAAAAGTGATTGAGGATATTGGTGAAAGTAACAGACAAAACCAGATTTTTGAGTATTTGCCACAGCAAGGGTAGTAGAAAACACCATGTAAGAGGATGATGTTGTGGAATCAAAAAGTTGAGAGAAAGCAAAAAAGAGCTCTGTCAAGTGGTACAAGAAATAAACAACCCAATTAAAGAAAAAGAACAAGATTGCAGGAGACAGAAGAGTAGAAAGGGATAGACAAGAGCATTAGTCATAACTGAAGGATGTAGTGAGTCTGACAGAAAAGTAATAGAAGGATAAAGTCAATGGCTCAGTAAGAAGTTGAGAGACAGGCAAACAGTGACGTGGCAGGGAAATTAATGAGAACGTGTTCAATAACAGAAAAAGCTGAGCTTTAAAATATGGCAATATAGCTGTTGAAAGGATTGCCAGGCAACAGGAGCAGAGAGATAATAAGAGCCAGTAGGTAAATGAAGAAGAGAGGCTTCTGGAACAGTGAAATATAGAGCTCAAGAGATTTCAAATCATGCCAGAACTTGTGGGTGCCAGTAGTGATCCAAAGCTGTGATGTGATTAGAGGGAGTCCTCCTTCCTCAGACCTTTTCACTCATGTTGCAAGTACCTCCTGATCAAAGTACCTGACTTTGATTCTAAGCACTAAAATTGGTCAGAAATCTCACAGAGATCACCTTTACTCTTCAAGCCATTCTTTTGTCCTTCCTCACCCCATTGCTAATCTATTCTGTAACAAGAAAAGCCCCAAGGAAGAATGTGTCTGATGTTCTTTGAATGCAGTAAATGCAAGTTCCAAAATCAGGACCCATCTGCCCAGTGTCCTTCCACTACATACATGCCATTTATAAATTTATATTTTTGCCCTTCCTGTTGGGCACTTCTTTTCCTGCTAACAACAGAGCCACATCCTTCTGAATAGTTCAACAATCACTTGGAGAGAGGATTAACCACGTTTTTAAAGCCTGTAATTCAAGGCACTGTTTTATAGGAGTCATTAATCATAAATCATCATGGTGTCATGTTAGAAGAAACACCAAGAACATCAACTATAGAGAGAAATTCTTTTATGTATCTATGCAATGGCCTGAGTTTCATATATGTTGAACATCCAGCAGCTTCTAAATAAATGTAATAACTTAAATAAATTATTACAAACTGCCAAAGACTCCAGTCTTTTGGAAATTCTATCTTAAGGAGTAATCTAAGAGAGTTAAAAGTCCAAGACTCATGGTTTTCAATTAGACTTATGCTCCTATTTCCCTTGTGTATGATTAGAAATCCTATTCACAGAAACTTTGATTAAAAAAAATTGGTCCCGATTCTCAAATGTATTTCTAAGTTCTTGTGATTTCAAAGGAATCTAAGCACAAAAAACTTTAGAGGATTAGGTTCTCAGTATGTAAGAGCAGCCCAAGTCAAAGTTACTCCAGGCTTTACTGGAAAAACACAGACTTTAAAACTTGAGAGCTGATAAACATCACAGCAGGCAGTAGTAGCATACTTTGTGTGAAGCTGATCTTAATGACCAGACACTGTAACAGCTGCAATTTCTGGGCAATTCAAAAGTGCAATATTGAAGCATCAAACACAACATCCATTGTGGAAAGGGATGTATCAAAAAGAAAAGGTAGCAAAGATTTTATGGAACACACAAGCTGGGAACAACTGCATATTTCCTATCCAAAATTGGTAGGATATCTTACAAAGCATTTTTGAATGTGAATTGGAAATGGCAGCTATGGCCACTCAATCAAGGGCAGTAACATAATCTCTGCTTTTTCATTCAATTATTTCTCACAGTCTAAAGGATTTCTCAGATTTCTATTCTCTGTGGGGAATGAAATTCTGTCCCTGAAGATGTAAAACCCAGAATCTAATTCCTCACTCTCTTACACATGTTTTCAGTGACTTCTAGTAAAACTGTTTGGATGATCCCTGTTATTACAATCTGAAAGAATAGTACTAAATTTTCCCTACTTAACAATCATGGAACTGAAGTGGAGGGATGCTAAGTGGGGTGTCTCATATAATGACAAGGAGTCTGTATCCAAGACTCTAAATCCAAGATAAGTGCTCTGACCCTATGGGACTTAGATATTTTCTGCAAGAACAAGCTATATGAAAGCAGCATGTCTCCCATCAGTAGTTTGGACATACATCCCCTAAACAGCCCAGATGTCTCTGATTTTATTGTAGGACTGTTTACACCATCAAGTGTTCATATTTGTCCCATCACCAAGTCACAACAAAGTTTTACTTTTGAATGTCAGGCCAACACCTCTCATATGACCACGCTGAGCACATCTCTATCATTCAGGCACTTTTCAGTCCCCGTGAAGCACTGCTCATACAAAGATTACTGTGTGATTACCTGGGCCCAGCACACAATGGTGTGGCTGCAGTTTGTCAGGTTATCATCCTTCTCACGTGTAGGACAGGGTCATGAAAAACTGTGCTGAGAAGAAAACATTTTAAAATATTTAATCACCCCTTAGCTAAGTATGAGGCCTTCAGGAAAGAATATAATATGGAATTGAATGCTTGCCTCTCAGTCTGTTGAATGGTTATCTCTGCCCTAATAATTTTGAATTCTTAACAAAGAATTTTGCAGACATCAGATGTAAACATTACATTGTTCGTTAATAAGTTTGTAAACACAAAGACCATGACTGGAAAGTCCTCAAGGGAAGTGACTTCCCAGGCTGAATTAGACAACATCCTTGTCATTGGTTGTTAGGGGCAGAGGAAGAGAGAGTCAGAAAGAAGGTTTCAGAATGAGAGAATGTAGTCACACTAAAAACCTCTGCAGACCTCTCTTACAGAAGAACAGTTATCCCAACATAAGACAGCCATAGACACAGTTAGAGAAGAGAAAAACAGTGACACTCAGTATCTTTGCACAACCGGCATGTAGCCAAGACTTCTTCTGAGTGTTTGTTAAAATATATAGATTTTAGTCTATTAGGTTTCTTTGTTCTGCATTCTTTGTCCTCTGGTTATATATTCCACATCACTATGTTTTTTCCCATCTGTAAACATCAAGGTCCGCCTGAGGACAAGCCTAGATGGTCTATAAGATGTAAATTTTCTTTGGCTGAGAAAATATTTGTGGCTGGATCATGTGACACTGCCCTTTCCTTTTATTTGGAAACAGATTAGAGAGCAATGGCCTTAACAACCTAACACAATACTCTGCAAAATAGTCCTTCTGTCTATCAATCATTTAATTCCCTTGCAGCCCACGGTGGTGATTATGAAAAGGACAGTAGTCCCTGGGGTTACCTTCAAGAAAAAGTTCCAAAATAAGTCTTTCCATAGGATGCTTGAAAGGGATCAGCATGGTTTTTTTTCAAAATGTTCTTCAGTTATGATAAAATTTCTCTAAAAAGGTTCTGGTTCTTTCTAATAGATCCTCACAACTGTATATGCATGAGTACAGTATGCACATGGCTACAGGACTGGGTTGACATTTCTAACCCTCTTAAACATGAATCTATGTATTTCTTTGGAAGCATGTCAAGGTCTGTACAGTGAAAGGCAGATTCAGATCCACAAACTATTTATACAAGGACAAGCTGAACAACTGTGGTCAAACAAAATATAAAGAAAATATCACAGCTAGAAATTGTTTCTGAGAAATAAACCATGGAACTGGAAGAAAGTTTAAATATTTTGGTTTTGTTGACCAGTTCTATAATGTGGAATGTTTCGACACACTCCTAAAACTGACCCTTCACAATGGGGGTTAAACACACTGATTTACATATTTTGGATCTAGGTTGGCTTTATGTTTCCAAATATGTTTTCCCAACCTCATGTGATTCCCTGTTGTAAAACATAATGCCAGTGGAAGGAAAAAGAAAGATAGATTATGAATCAGAGTTCATATTTTGAACATTGAGTAATGGTGATTAAACTCATTTCAACTCAGTTACTTCCTTAAGAAATAGTATTTCAAATGCCATTCAAACTTTTTTGGAGCTGCCTACAAAAGTCAGGGTAAAGACTACAGCTTTTAAACTGCAAGGGTAAACACAGGCTTTTGAATTTAGTAAAGATTGGCCTGAAACTAATCAGGCATCTGCTGATCAGATCATTTCAGATGTATTGTCTGGGCTTTGGAGGCCTTCTTGCATATTTCTCCCCAACAGACATCACTAACTTTCTTGCACAAATACACTAAATTGCCACATAATACCCCAAAGCTAGCATTTCTTACTTGCCTTGCAGTTTGGTAGGCACTGGATGTTACCTTGATGAAATTTAGAGTGCCTAATTTCTTCATTTAACACAGCTGAAGACAGTCACTAAGCTGTTCTTTAGAACTAAGGAAGTAAAACTACTGCTTTTTCTACCTTAAGCATAAACACAGAACAAAAGGCAATGTGTTTGCAAGTGTGTGTGTGAGAAATAACATAATGTATATTTACAATGAAGGGTGTGAGACTCCCAGAATGACTCCAATGAAGATGAGAGAAAAGGCAAGAAGACTATACCAGATGCAACCACAGAAGCAGTGTAAAAATATAAGAGTACTTTTTAGCCAGAGGCTGGATTAGAGACGTTTGGAGCTATTTGTGAAGAATTTGTCTCCTCTTTGATTTCTTCTGTGCTTAGGGAAACAGGACTTTCTACATTGTAAATAAGCAGGATTGCATTAGAGATGATAGACTCAATTATCATTCCCCCAATGAAAAGAGTTCATGAAGTTCTGTACTAAGGTTAACTGTTCTGTTCAAAAAACAGCAACAGTACTGATGCTAACCTGATGCTATGTTGATCCTTCATTCAGGAGAACAATTACAAATAATGTCATGTGGCAGACTGATGTACAAAAAACAATAGGGGCAAAATGGTGACCGTATGCTACGCTAGAAGTTTGAGAACATCTAAGGAACCTGCCTTCTGATTTTTAATTTTTTTTGTAAAAGTGATTTTTCACAGCATTTAAATCACATTACATGAGGAAATTAAATTAAGCTTGTGATTTTAGCAAATGACTGCTTGGATTTTCTCCCCACACAGAAGTAAATTTTCTTGCTAATCTATGAACCAATGTATCTGAGCTGAGCTCAGCTGTGAAAACTTGACAACTGTAAAGCGAGTTGGAGGGATTTTCCACTTGCTGGGGTGGTCTGCTACTGGTATCACTGATGATCACTGGATTGTAGTGTGTGTCTACCAAAGTAGAAGATAGTGATGCATTGCTTGTATTCCTACAGAGAATCACTCTGCAGCTACCCAAGATCCCAGGTGCCTGCAGTAACTAACAAGATTTTATCAGCTTGAGGTAAGAAGCAATCTTCCTGCCCACCACAGAAATTGCTGTGCTCTAGAGCTAGGATTTTATACTTGGAAGAAGAAAAAAACCATAGATTAGCTGCTAAATGGAATATTTTGCTGCTCATAAAACTCTGTATGTCAACATAGCTGTTCCACCTGCAAATCAGGAATAAAGTAGTTTTTAAATAGTTATACATATAACTGCTATATATAACCACAGAGTAGGTGTGGTTTGGAACTCAACACCATCTTGGCTGGACCTCAGCAGAGCCTCAAACTAAAGTTTTTTGGCAACATTTTTAATACTCAAAGGCACTTTTTGTAACAACAGTTTTAGAAGACAATGAAAGTAGAAAGAGTAGCATTCTGAGGTAATATATTGCTATATACCCCCACAGTCCCAACCTTACTTGGGACCATCAATTCTAGTAAATATTTTTTTAAAACAAAACTATGCCTCTCACAACTTATTAATACGTTTGTTGATAATGAATAAGTAAACCCACAAGTACACTCCCACTAAATACATAGTAACTGCAGACACAAAATATTGTTATTCTTCTTGTAATTTAAATGAGACTGTCAAGAGAAATTCAGATGATTTCCAGACTTGGATCTTGGAAATTCTGTTGAACTAATCAGGCTTCTTAAAAGATGGTGCCAGGCAAAACATAAATCATATGTTTGACATCAGTTTGTGCTGTAAAATTTACTTTAGAATAATTGTATAAATACTGGTGAGAAAGGTGAGCTGGCAGGTGGCAATGGGCTACACAGTGCTGCACAAGGTCTGCCAGAAGGCAACACTACTTGACATTCTACAAGTGAGGGTAACAAGGTCGAAATCTGGGGAAAAAATTAGAAAAAAATTCATGCCATGCACTTGAACTGCACTGTGATTATTAGGAACCCCTTTTTCATCACTAATTATGTTAGAGAGTTTAGCAAATTTTTATTGAGTAAATTATTGATGTAGTAATGAGATAAAGAGAACAAAATATTTAACACCTGCTCCTAAAAAATCTCTGGAAAGTCACATTTAAAGGACTTGTAGAATAGAATGAAGTCTCTATTTCATTTTGCAAACAGAAGTTGGGGGAAAAAAGCAACACAGAGAAAAAAAGTTATCTTTTCATTCTCATGATCATATCTGCACGCTTATGTTCAGACCACAGTTCCTAAAAATTTCCATTTCAGATGCATGTCTTCAGAACTTCAGGAGATAATGTCCCAAGATTTCAAGATAAACAGCAACAACACTGAGAAAGTTTTTCAGGAGGACTCTGAATTATTGATGCTCTGTGAACATCTGTTGCAAAGCCTTCATTTTAAATGGAGGTAGGTGTTGTCAGGCAGATAGTTAGGGGCCTTCACCTATGGGAATTAACACCTTTAGCATAATTTTAATTCTTGAAAAGATTTAATAAACTATTCACAAAGAAAATTAAGTGCCAAAGAAGGAGATTCATAGCACCCTACAGCTAATACCAGTAGAAAAATATATATGTGGTATGTGAACCATACCTCAACTGACTTTAAGCAGGAATTGTCTGAGCTGGGTATTTTAGCATTTGAAATACATTTATCATTACAATTCCCCATGAACTAAAGCAAAACATTAATGCCTAAGAGACACCTATGGCTTGTGGCTGACAGGCCTGATATTTGGCCAGATATGTTTAAACTCATTGAAAATAAGGAAAGTCTGGTCTGAAAGCTGTGAGTCTGCTTCAGTGCTGTGGTACACCTAATTTATAGGCCTTAGAAATAAAAAGCTTAAAGATCACTCTTCCCTTAATAGCTTTGTTTTTCTGTATTGAATTGTATAGATTCAGTGAAGGAGCACAGAGAGAGCTGGGCTGGCAGCTTAGGTGGAAAAAGTGATGGTCAAGTACCACACAAGTGGGGTGTGTTAGGGAGAGCACTGCCAGCAGGTCATGGGACATGATCCTGCCCCTCTGCTCTGCCCTGGTAAGCCCTCATCTGGGGCTGCTGTGTCCAGTTCTGGGCTCCTCAGCACAAGAGACATGGAGCTCCTGGAGCAGGTTCTGTGGGGAGTGGCAAAGATGATTAGAAGATCTCTTTGGGTAGAGTGACAAATATCATTAGGACATTTCTCTTTGAGGAAAGGCTGAGGGAGCTCTCTGTGTTCAGCCTCAAAAAAAGACAACTTCATCATGAGAGGACCTTATCAATGAACCCCCTGAACACAATCCTGTGCCATGTGCTCTAGGGTGACCCTGCCTGAGCAGGGGGGTTGGACCAGATGATCCACTGTGGTCCCTTCCAGTCTGACCCATCCTGTGATCCGGTGATTCTGTGCAGATGACTGCACACTGGAACAGATTGTCCAGAGACTGTGTGGAGTCTCCCTCACTGGAGATATTCACAAGCTGTCTGGACACTATCAGGTTAGGTTTAAAGTAGATATCAGGAAGAAATTCTTCACTGTGAGTGTGGTGAGGCACAGGTTGTCCAGCGCCATTGTGGCTGCCCCATGCCCGGAAGTGTTCAAGGCCAGGTTGGATTAGGCTTTAAGCAACCAGGTCTAGTGGAAAGTGCCTGTGGCATGAGAGGTTCATCTTCAAGGTGCCTTCCAAATCAAACCATTCCATGATTCTAGGACTCCAGAATCACAAGCCCTTAACTTAGACACTTGAGACATGATGCAATGTAGCTGTTATTGATAAGAAACAAATCAGCAGAAGAGTGGGGCCAAGGATAGCTGAAGCACATGATAAGACTAGCAACTATCCTTCTCTAAACAAAATTTCTTGGCCAATATGAGATGTTTCTACAAATAGATCATGTCAGAAAATAATTTGTCCATAACACTTGATATTATAAATGTTTTCTCTAGCTCTGACTTGTGCAGACATCTAAGGAATTAAATTCCTTTCCCACAAGCAATCTGTCTACGTTATGATTCCCAGCACAATGGCCAGATATATATAGAAAAGAAAGAGGAATTAACACTATGATTCAGATTTGTCATACTCCGAAACTAAAAAAAATTAAGAAACTGCTCCTGCAAAGGAGTAACAAGAGATTATGGACCTTGCTTGCCTTTTCTACTGTAATAATGACCATAGTAATTATGCTACTCTTCTTTTAACTAGAAGACGAAGTCAGCAAAAGCTAAGTGAAGGCAAATGGAGAAGACAGAGGCAGAGTCCTGTCCCTGCAACAGGCTTTAGTGCAGGGAAAGAAAACTGACTCCATCACTTTCATCCATCATATTTCACTACATTCTCATACAGCATTGTATTGAAATGAGGAGATAAAATGAATAAAGCCATTTTAGTCTTCAGTTCATAAATGGAAGTAGAGCAAGTTCATTCCCCAAGAAAGCAATCCAAGTTTAGCTCCTAGAAATCTAACTCTGATGGAAATGGCACATTCAATTCTCCAGGGGTAATGGATGTGTAAATAGAATGTAGTGCTTCCCTTAGCTGATACATTTGGATTTAAACCAGAAGGTTAAGATTGCCTGAGCACATAGCTCAAACACTCCTGGAAAAAAGATGCTTAAGTCCCAAGATAAAGTAGACAAGTATGGGTTTATGCTCCTGGTAGAAGATTTTTTTAAAATTACCAGAATGTTATCACTTAAATAACAGCAGCTGCCATAATGGAGATATGGTAGGAAATCTGTGTTTCTCGAAACTCATGTTTTGGACAAAAATTTGGGTTATTAGGTCTCAATCCAGGAAAAAAAAAATTATTTTAAAGCTATCAAAAAAATACAGAGGCCAAATATATATTTATAGTTGAAAGGCCAATAAATAAGGAACAGTTTTTGAACCACTTATTCACACCACTGAGATCTTACAGGAACTAGACTTAAATATATAAATAACCGTTAATAAATCTTTTCAAATGGTTTTGTTCTTAGGCCTGGATACTTATATATCTCTTTAATCTACAACTTGATTGATGTCTTTAGATATTTTAGAAATAAACATGACCATGGAAATGTATTTAAAATGTGGTTTACTGTGAATGGCCTCTAAAGTTGAGTGTATTAGCAGCTCCCTGAAATCTCTTCCATCTCCCTCTGAACTGCAGGACCTTACTGCATCTCCCTGTGCTGCCAATAGAAATGTTAGCAGAATCAAACCCTTAACAAATGTATGTCAACATGGCAATAATAGATTCCAGTCCTGCACAGACTCGTGCGTGTGCTTAATATCAAGCACATGAGTAACTCCAGGCTAGAACCTGAGCATACAAAGGAGCACAGTCCAATCCATTGAACTCCTGTGTATGCTTTGACAGGTATTCTTTTGCTTGTCACCTCCACTCCAGCCCCCTAAACACAAGTCTCCCTTTTGTTAGTTTCCCAAGCATCGATTTTTACCATTATCTCGTGCTTTTAAGATCTCATAAGAGATAAAATATCTAAACCAATTATAATATATTAGACAAATGCAAAAATTATCAAGAATTCAAGGTTTTGTTAAAATAAATTAATGAACATGTGCCCTGATCTTTTATGTTAAATATGCAAGAAAGGCAACAATTTAAGGAAACAAAACCAAAGCAAAACAATTTAAACAAACAATTTTCAGGTTAAAAAAATTTAGTAGAAATTCTGTGAACTTTAGGATGATTCATGAAGGCATCCTAAGTAGGGCTAAAATCTCATCATGAATTCACCTTGCTCTTCTCTGGCATGCTTTTGGCATATGCCTCCAAGGTGGCTTAAGAGAGTGGGTGAGTGTTTCCAACATTTGAGGTGCTTTGTTGAGCACCTCAGGGTAAGCTGGGAAGAGTTTTGGTCTTGACTTCCTGGCTTCTTTGGGCTTGTCAGTAGTCTGTCAGGGTGTGTGGGGTTTCTTTCCCCATGTAGGAATAGAATGCTGTACTGACTGAAACCAGGGAAAATATTATGTCTTTATACAGACAAAGTTTCCCCATGTTACAGTACTACTTGCAAAGAATTTTGAGCTATATCTAAATGAAGAATTGGCTACATAGACCTGAATTTAACTTTCAGTGGGTATCAGAAAAGTACCTTTTAAGTAACTTGTCTTGGCTTTTAAACAAATATTTGTTTCCTTATTTCTAATGTATTTTTTAAAATATTATCCACTGTATAATACCTATTGTTTTACTGGTTCATGCCCTATAAACACTGTTTTCAGTCTTGTCTCTTCCTACAGTAGTAGCTTGCTGTCAAAGTAAAAGTAAACTGGTTTACAACATCAAAGAATCTAGCTGGTCTGGATTAGATTGCCAGTGTGTAAAAGCCAGCTGGCATAAGCACTTACTCGTCTACAGTCTCGTGTAGCTCTTTCTCTATTAAAGTTTGGATATCAAATTGTGAAATGTAGTGGTTTCTAAGAAATTTATTGCCAGGTGAGAAACTCCTGTTACTTTAATTCAGAAATTTACCAAGGACAGAACATGAATAGGACCCTGCACCACTGGTACAACACCTGTGTTCATGGCCATCAGAAATGGCAGCCTTGGATATGGTTGCACAACTTCCCCCACGTGCATCTCCAGTTGGATGCTGGTCATCAGTGGTGCTCAGTGTCTGCCAGAACTGGGATCAACTGGTTCATTTAGATAAGATCTTACTCAAAGATAAGTATATGGTGTGAATGAGTGGGAAGAATCACTGCAATTAGTGAGTTTGAGTGGATGATACTGTGGGGGGGATTTTTTTTTTTTTTATAGACTATTTGAGCGATTGTTGCTATTCAATTTTCTCTAAAAACAACCTATATCAATCAATCAGTTTTCTCAATGTCAAGCAAAATTCTTTGTGGCTTAAAAAGTGACTCTAAAACCTCATTCCCAAAGCTTAATTGTTTTGATAATAAATCTCAATTTCCAACAAAATGAGCTTACCTTTGCGAATGTGTTTACTGTTGCCCGTTTTAGAAATAACTGCTGTAGTAGGAAGTTTTAAAAATAAGTGACACTTTCTTTATCCATTGTTTTCATGGCATGACCATAAGCCTGAAGGCTAGCTGTACACATTCAGCTGGCCAGGGACAGGACTCAGCAGTTCTACAGATCTGCAAGCCCTATCTGGCCACTTGGCAGGAGCAGCCAGGAGATGATAACTGACCAGCTGTCCCCAGAGAAGGGACAGACATTTGCATCCCAGTACATAGGCTGGCTGATACTCAGTGAAACTGGGCAGTCTGAACTGCTGTAACCCATTTACCCACATATGCAAATAACACATAAATCACTGCAAACAATAACAAGCCTGGGGAAACCCAGGCACCAGAATAAAGTAGTCCTTTCTCAACTCTTGTCCCTCACCACCCCACCAGTTCACCCAGAGTGCTGAATGAGGCCTCCGCCAACCCAGGTGTGCTGGCATTTGCTCCCAGTAATGTTTCTGCCCTTCCCTGGGTCTCCCCCTCCTCCCTCCCGCAGCAGATCCATTTCGCCCATTTTAGGGTGGGTGCTGCAAAGGGGAGGCAGAGCCATCCCCATCCTGACAGGGTGTGGCCGGTGTAGGGATGGCCACCATTTGGGAACACCACTGTTCTGTCCCCTCAGAAATCACCCCCAGCCAGGGAGGGCTGAGGGGAGCACGGGGACAGTGGCTCTGACGGGCCACCAGTGCCACACAGGAGGGAGGGCAAGACAGCCATTCCAAGAGAACCTTCCAGCAAGAAGCCTGGCCCCTGTAAGAGATGGGTCTGAGAAGGCAGGGGAGGCGGAGGAAGAACCTGATGAACTTACAGAGCTTTATGTCCTTACAAAGAGAACAGCTGAGCCTGGCTGGATCTATGGACAGCAGCACAACCCCCACAGAGCACGTGGCTGCCCTCAGCTCACCCGGGGCTGTAATTAGCCGGTGTGAAAACACACTGTGTGCCAGGGCTGCTCTGGGCGGCCTGGTGAGGGCGGCTGGGAGCTGCTGTGGACACCCTGGCAAAGGTGGGTGCTGGTGCTGGTGCTGGTGAGGCTGGGGGTCAGAGCTGAGGAGCTGTTGCAGACAGATCCCACATCCTTCAATGGTACCGGGGCTTTTGTGTGGGGAACAGAGAGGTAGTGGTCGCCCTGCTTCATTGCCAACACAGGTGGCAGTGAGAGCAGTAAGAAATATTTAGGAGTGTGAAGGAAGTGTGGAATAACAAAGGTCTTAGTGCAAAATCTTCCCTCTTTAGTACTTGCTCTTTCACATCCTTCTCCCATATCACTGCTTTCCACGGCAATTGAGGAATGGGTATCTGCTTTGCACTAGAGGTAGATGTCTGATGGTAGGCAAGTATAATCATAGTCTTTTATTTCCATGACAATCCAACAATGAAAAATTTCCCCGCTGCCTTCTCATGAAATAAAGCAGAGAGACAAAGAGAAGTGGTCAGGCAGAGAAGTGAAAGACCCTCTCTGGAGCCAGTCATTTAACAATGATTACTTTGCAGCTCCTTGCCCAGCAGAAATGAGATGGAGGTGCATTAGGGTAAGAAAGTGATTACACTGCCTCCCTTTCAAGCTCTAGACCGGTGCTGTGACTTGATACGGTTTTTATCAGAGACTGCAATGCTGCATTACCAAGTAAGCAGTAAATTATGTCAAAATCAATTATACTACCCCAAGCAGAGATTCTGAGTAGAAAATGAATGGGTCTGGGGGTAAAAGGAACAGACACTGCTTATGCATTTTGATTAGATAGCTAGCTATCATCCTCCACGAGAAAGGAATAGCCAGCAAGTCATGAGATCTGGGATATTAGGGTGACTTTATCACACGTTGTATTTTATTTTATGTTTTACTGTGGCCTACAAAAGGAGATCTCGGACCTTACTAGGAGTCCTCTCGTATGATGCAAGCTTTTCTGTGTTCAAGTGCTTGCATCTGGCTTCCGAAAAAAATTAGTTATATGACCTATGTGTATATGCTGACAGAGAAGATATTCACTATGAACCTTTATGTCCAGAAAGTGTATGGATCAATGAATCTTTATTTTTAAAAGGCAATGTGACCAATAGAATAGATTTAGGTTGAAAAAAACCCCATTTTGTTGCAAATTGTAATGGTGTTTGAATGGAAATGATCAGACAAAAATCCCCCCTGAAATTCTAATGGGTGAAAAGATTCTTGTTACAGTAGATTACTACAAACAAAAACCAAAGCATTTGCTGCCAGCTTGCTAAACAGAGCACGGGGAAATTACACAGGCTTACATTCAGGGTCTAGTTACAGATCTGTAACGCTGAAGTAAGGGCAGTTGAATTTCCAGAACTGGGGTAACTCCCAAATTGGTGAGAAATATTTCTGTCTTCTCTGAAGATCATGGGCAGTGCCTACATTTGATGACTGACATCTCTGTATTGAGAGAAAAATAATCACTCTCTTTGGGGTTGTGGGGATTTGTGCCGGTGTGCCTCTGTCAAATAATGGGGCATCTGATCCTTTTTGCACAGAGATTACCATTCCAGCAAATGGTAATCCTGCAATTTTGGCTCCCTCTAATTTTGTTCCAGTATCATTGAAGCAATATGAATATAGTGAGATGCAGTGGAAGGCAGAATTTACTTCCTTAGGTGTAAATATAAGGTATCCCATCGGACCCATGCTGAATACAATTCTTCACCCTAAAAGCATTTTCAGTCTTGGAGTTTCTTTACACTGCAGCAGTAAAAAGTGGCTTCTAGGACCTCTCAACAGGCTACTATGGCTTTTCTCTCACAAAAATTTGTACTTCCCTCTGTCACCATTTTCTCATTTTTTCCCCATTTTTGCAGGAAGTAGAGCTAGACAGAAGCCATTAGAGAGGTGCTAACCCTTGAAAAGGCTCAGGAGTCCATTTTCTAACAGCCACTCCTAGGAATAAATTCCAGTCAGAAGTGAAACTCTATTCTCTAGAAAGATGAGACCTAAAATGACCTAATTTGTATTATAATTAAAATTTTTAAAACCCCAAAAAATTAAAAAGAAAAAGAAATGAGCCTGTTCTATACATTTTAGGAAATTTCTAACATCCTGATATATAGCTTTCCCCATATTTGATTTACCCTTTTTTTTTGCCTGAGAAATCTTGTCCTATTAAAAAATAAAACCTGCCAAAACAATTACACCTGTGGAAACCTGTTTATTGAAGAAACCTGGATTTGATTTCATTGGATTTAAAACTTGGTTTCTAGTAAAAAAAGAAGTTATGTTTCATAACTCTAATATATAACAGTTTTCTGTAGCAAATTAGAGGCCTGCTTTAATTTCTTCTGTAATGGGATGCAGCTGGGATAATTTTCATGACTGAGCCACTACCTTTATGGATGACACCACTTTAATTACTGTATGCTTCAGTTTCTTCAACTGTAAACCAGGAAGCTTTATCTTTCAAGATGTTTTGAGATCTATTGTGAAAAGAGATATTTAAGAATTTACTACTGGAATGATAATTAAATTATATTATTGATAATAAATTCCAGTGTTATCACAGCTGTCTATGTTAAACCTGATAAAAAAGGTGTTGCCCTATGACGCTGTCAGAACTCTGCTGGAAGTGCAGTCTTTTAACAAAGTTCCCTCCCTTCCTAAGCACTTGTGAGTACAGGATTCTGCCTGTGTCTGTGCTATGTTTTAGCAGTACAGTTTGCAGAGCTGGCTAGAGCTGGCACATTCCAGAGCCCAGGTTTTTGGACTGTCACAAGGATGTAGGATGTCTTCACGGTGTCTTCTCATCATTGACCAGCAGCCTTAGTCTTCTGTTACTGCAGCCACCATGTTTCCTGTTGCCACTTCATGTCATGGCCCATGTCAACTTTTCTGACAGCAGTTACACCTTGGTGCCACAAAAGCAAGTGTCATTAATGGTTCAGGGCCCTCCACATGACAGGTTTGGGCAAATCTGTGCTTTGTTCTGAAATAATGACCTGGGATGATGATAGCGTTAAGACAGGCAAGTATAATCTCAAGCACAGATTCAGGTTTTGCTTAGATTATGCAACAGGTATCCAAAGTTCCCAACTACCTCATGTGAAACTAGATGCATTGTTTCCTTGCCTGTTTCTCTCATGCTGTTTTCCTAAATTGTATTGTCTTGGACAGTGAAAAATGTCCTGTTTCACTCCTGAGATGACATTCAGTAGTTGCCTGTGGTGGCTGCTAGGTGTCCAACATGAAGTGGGAGTTCCTACAATACAATCCCAAATCCCATGTCTCTTACCAAAAGCAGATGGGATATGGCTTTACTTCTTTTTCATCATTTACAGCTGGGGAAACTGAGGACATTTATAAAGTCGGGTGCCTCAGCCTGAGTTGTGACTCTGCACATCTTTACATCAGTAGCTGCACAGTGTGAAGCAGGGTCTTGCCTTCTATGGAACGAATCCTTTCACCACCAATCAAGAGCTGGGTTACTTTACACTTGCTGTTCCTATCACCTTGTTTGTGTCTGTCCTGTCAAGCTGTTAAATAACTTGATCTTTTCTCCCTCTTCCTGAATCTGAACTGTAGCTGAACTAGATAGAGACCATTTCAGTGGAATGCACAGGGCACAGAAATGTCTGTCTACTTGCCAACACAGCAGAAGAGGCAGCTAGAATGGGAAATTCCTTATTCCCACCCATTGGAAGTGAGATATTACAAATTCTGATACTATTATTTTTATACGTAAAGTCTGGCAACATCAATAGAGGGTACAATAACTTCATTCTTTGGGATGGGTAGCTGTGTGTGCACCAAAATTTTAGGAGTAAAGTGTGGCTGCAGCTATCCTTGAAAGGCACTTCATCCTTTAAAAAGTTTCTTCCTTGTGAAAGGAGTTTTACCTGGGTGCAGAAACACTGTTGTAGTTGCTGTAAGATAAAATTGTCAAGGACATTTCAATGGGTTTGGAACTCAGATGTGAATGGCAGTTGTGGGGGCCTGGGTTCTTATGCAACTTCATTGCTTCTGAAAATGTTATGTAGTTGTTTTTACATTTTTATAGCTTCCCAACAGGGAGACTCCCTGTGGTGCACTTATAACTTTCTGTCAATGCACATTTTACAGCATAATTTAGAGAATCTCCAAGATTATAATTTAGAATGTCTTGCTTTTTCATATTATTTAAATAGTTTTTTCTTATGGCCTTTCTACTTGCATCTTTAAAAGCCTCTTTGGCCCCTCAACATGCAAACTCAAACTTTGGAAGAAAAAACAATAAGGCAGGTCTCTTCTCCATTTGAGGCAAATTTCCTCTGGTGTTCCAGAGCTCTAGGGGAAAATACAGCCTTTGAACATAGTGGCTTACAATTCCATGCTCAGTGTAAAAACACTATCAGTGTAGTGTATACAAAGTGATAGTGTAGTGTCTGTTCCCTGAGGAAGAGTAGATAAAGTAATCTACCAACACAAATGGACTTCAAACAGTAGTTTTCAGCTAACAAAAACAAACACCACATCCCAGATTAAAAAAAAAAGTAAAAAAATTCTTTGCACTTCTCAGCTTTCCCGCAGGAACATTATTCCTTCCTCTGAGCTCCATGTTGTCATGGAGAGTGATGTGTTAAGGTCTGTGAAACTGGAGGGCTGCTTACTTTCAGTGTTTTAATCCACAGCTAATGTCCACTAAGCAAAAGGAAGCCTTGTTGCCATTGCAAAAACAAAAACTTTATAGTGCAGAACTGGCTGTAGAGTAGGAAATGTAGGCATTTTCCCCTGAAGAGTCCATATTTGCTCAGGTGCTTGAATAAAATATTTCACTGAAAAAAGGCTGTCTGGTTTAAAGTTGTGAGTACTGTGGATTCCTCAAGCAGAGTTTCTTCCACGTTGATTCAGGATGAAATTGTTGAAGGGGACAACCTTTAAAATGTGTCTGTATTTGGCAGCTCACAAGAGTTAATTGCTTGGAAGAGTTTGATTTGCCAGTTGCTTCCAATTTAAAATTTCAAGGGAACTATTTAGCTGAAAATAAAATGGCAGGCAAGATATTGGAGAGAGGAATAGCAGAAATCAGCAAGAAAATCAAGGTCCTTGCAGCTACAGTTCTTTTCTTAAATATTGCTTCAATTTTTTAAACAGGTTGTTGACAGGAACCACAGTAACTACCATTACTATAAGATAAAGATTTGGTATATTCTCAAATTTGATTACCTTCTTTTCTATAATATGCCTATCTTGTTTTCAACCTGGATTTTTTGGTGGTGAGAGTGTCTCAAAAGGCAAAATCTTATGAAAACCAATGAAAAGAATGTTTGTTATCGCATAAGTTAAAAGAGCATTAACCACTTAAAAATCATATGATTATAGAACTAAAACCATAAAGAACATATCTGTATCTGTACTGAGAACTACAGAATATCTTATTTAAATATGTTGGTGAGAGTGCTGACCCTGTATACATGTAAAGAAGCAACATTAGCTATTGATATAGATTCCTTCAATCCTCAGTGTAAATGCATGGAGTTTATAATCCAGTTTATATTTTTTAAGACAATACTAAAAATAGCTTAGTTATAAATTTGTAGGATCAAGTCTAATATGCCAGCTCTTTACTGGTGACATCAGTTTGAAGAAATTTGGCTAAATACTTTGGTAAACATGTTGTCTTCTTCCTTTCACCTAGTATAGCCAGGGCTTTTGGTAAATGAAGGTAATGTCATTCACACTGGCACATTACAGCAAGTCTGAAAAGAGTGGAAATATTTTGAAGGACAAAGGTAAAAACCACCTATTTTATTGATGGTATTTGAATTAAAAAAACAATGGCAATGCTCATCTCTTCTGCAAACAATATAAGGGGACAGAAAGACACATCTTACACTAGATTTACTGAGTATATCCCCATTGTTTACTAATGTAAGATTTTCTTGCTAGCCTGGGGTAGAGAGTACTGATTATATTCTTTCCTGTTCTTATAGAAATTCTCTTCACAGTTGCTGCATTTTTGCAATATTTATTAATGCTCAATGGAAGCCTAGCACAGAAATAGCTATGCTTAGTCTTTGAGACTCTGCATCCTGTAACTTTTTTATATCACCAGATCACTTAAGCCACCACTACTCCATTTTTATTCCTCCTGCTGTTCATAATTCCCTGTCATTTAGGTTTTTGAAATGGGCAGGGAATGAACCTCCAGAAACATTTCCTCTTCTGATACTGCACTGATCATAGAACGAAATGGCACTCTGAACTCTGAATGGATTGCTTCTCTTGGTTCCTTAACTTCATTTCAATCAAAGAGAAATTCCTTCTATTTCTGTTAACAGGGATTATGTTTTAGTAGGAGATAATGTATATACATTACTCTTTGTGATCAGTAAAATAATTTTTACTTTCACATCCTTGATAATACGTAATCTCTTCTGTGCTTTCTAGACTAACTCTTACAGCTTAGAAGCATTTCAGAATAAAAGTGTATTCCAAAATCAATGGCTGTAAATCCTATAAATAGCTGAAAACAAGCAAACACAGGTTTGGATATTTCCTCCACTGGTCAAAATTGAGCTAAATGCCAGCCAGAAACCATTAGGTCAGCAATTGGTCAACATAAGCCTGAAAAATGAAAAAAAAAATTAATTCATATTTTATATAGGGACTTCAGAATCCTGCAGATTAATTTTGACTCTTTGCATTATTTGAAAAGGAAAAAAATACTTTGAAAGCTTTTGACAGCCAGTGTATGCTATTCAACCAGAATAGGATTAATTGGCTTGGAGGAGAAATAATTTGCTGAAATAATGACTAATACATGTCATCAGTGCAGTGACTGAGCCAGACCCACTAAATCATTGCTGGGATCTCACCACTTGGCATAAGCCTAAGGTGATAATCAGAGAGTTTTCAATAGGTTTTGTATGAACTAAATACTTGAAGCAGCCATCTGTCTTCTTGCATCTTACTTGCTGATGTATATTTTCCTAGGGTGCCTTTAAATAGGCAGTAAGAATGACAGAGGTATTTCAACACTATGTAAAACATATTTTTCAAGTCTATAAATCTAGAAGTGCTGACCTACAGCACCTTTACATTAGTCCATATGGGTTTGGACAGACCTTTAAGACTACTAAAATGTTTGGTTTATTTGAAGGGGGTTTCTTTNTTTTTTTTTTTTTTTTTTTTTCATGGTAGGATGGAAATGAAACTACCTCGAGTCAGTGTCTGACTTTCTTAGGCCGAAGCTACTTGTATGCATTTCCTTCTGCCGAAACCCAAGCACTTTTCTGTTTGGCCAGTGGGACTGATGGAAGAAAATATGGTGAAATTAAAGAGTTGACTAGTCCCTGCCATATGCAAGGTAATGCTGAGGTTGGCACAGTTTTGGAGAGTGGCCAGGCAGCTGCAGCAGAGTTTTGGCAGTGAAATTAACTGGATAACAAAACACAAAAACAGGGGCAGTTACAGAGAATCATATAGGACAGCACTGTCACCAAAAGAAAATGGGTTAAAAGTACTTACCCTTGTGTAGTAAGTACAAACATTCTGATCATCTCCTACCACGAAGCCTGGTGTGAAGTTGGGAAAAGTGCACATGCATGACTATGTTTTCCCTTTGCTGGACACGACTTACTGATTATTTAAGAATTCCCAAGATTTGGTTTCTCACATTTCACTCCACTTGTGTTTTGTTCCTTTTAGAAAACCCCAAAACTCCCAAAAAATAACCAACCAAACTAACAAACAAAAAGAGAAAAGGAAAGAAAAAACATCCACTAAAACTTGCTTTTAAAATTTTATTTCTTCCTTCTTTCTTTCCCCTTGAAAAGGAAACCATGTAATCTGTAAAGAAGGATCTCATTCACTTTTGGCCATATTTTACTATGTTCTACACTGATGATTAATAAAATAGTTGTAAAGCAACAAACTATCTAGGCAAGAGTACATGGATCAACTCTTTGGCCTAGTAACCTTAACAACCTATTTTAGAGCTAATTCACAGACAAATGCTGAGTTACAGCAATTGAATGAAGGAGTTGCCTCTGCATTTCAGAGTATCACATAGTGCAGAGTACCACTGTACACAAACTGTGATGGAAGATACTTTACTATAAATATGTAAGATGTTTTCTGGAGTATAAGAAATATTGTCATTTTGATGCACGAAGTGTAAGAAATAACTGATATTACAGAATTTTCATCCCCTCATGGTGAATGATCTCTAGATTAGAGGTGGGGGAAATGAAAAGATGCGTATATGCAATCTTTGCAGTCTTTGGGGGATAAAGCAAATAAGAAAATCAAAACTCTCTTGTTTATACTTGAGGGTAATTCAATTTCATCTCATTTAGAACATGACAAAAAGATGAAAACTAAAATGAAAACAGCTTTTGAATTAAAGACAATCTTCAAATCAATCAACATTAAAGAAGAAAGGAATTGGAACAATAAGTGAATGACATGCGCTATTGCTTGGAAACTTTTGAAATCTTATCTTTGTAAACAAAAGAAAATCTTCTATATTTGTGTATTGATGGGACTAATTTCATCACTTAAATTCCCTAAAACCATAATACACCGGGTGGCTCCAGTCATATTCTGTTCATAAAGCTGTTTGAAATTTTCTCTGATCTTTTAATATATGGACAGTCTTAATATATCTAAATATTCAGTTCTCTTAACAGAGAATATCTATCTAACACAAAATTTGTAAGTAGTTCTGTTTACCTCTTGGTTGATTAACCCTAGCCTATGGAGTGGACTGTAGAAATGTCCTTGCAGGCTTGTGGAAGAGAACATTCAGGATGGTACAAGCCCAGTAATTCATTAGAATTAATTTATGCAAGATATCTCAATTTCATAATCCAATTCTTAGTAAGAATTTTGGTGTATAAAGTCCATTTTATATACTTCCATGTCATTTTGGGGGATTTGGACATTTAATTAAGGAGCTTTAAAAATAAATTACAAGCTACTCTGTTCTCCACTATATTTCCCCAGAGAAGGTATTAAATTAGGTGACAATAAGGTGAATTTATATTGCCCTTGATTGAATAATTCAGTGAATTAAAATGGAACTAACTGGAAATGCATGAAATGAGTAGTTTCAACTTCATCTTTTCTTTTATGCCACATGTTCATGTGTAGTTCATGTATGTGTCCATGATATGCCCAGTTGCAAGAATATAGATATACATAGATATAGATACATACATATATATTAAAAAATGAGCGTTCCTGTAAGAAACTTCAGCTGAAGACACCCATGCAACTGAAATATTAGGCATTAGATCTACTGGTGGTATTGACTGTATGTTCAGATATTTTACTGCAAAGGCTTTAATGTCACTTTTTAATTTAAAAAGTATCTTTTTAATTTAAAAATGTACTTTTACATTTTCTGCTTGTCCCCACTCATCTCTCACACTTTCCCCATGCTGCCCATGTCAGCTGACATATTCTCTATTTGCTCATAAAAGTCTCTGTTGCCTTTGTATTTTTCCCTGCACTGCTCCTAGAGCTAGGAATTTCTTGCCCGAAGTAAATATTCTTCCTCTTTCATGTGTCTCTTCTATGGTTCTACCACAAAACAGACAAAAATTAGCTAACTTTAAATGGCTAATTGAGAGTCATTTGGAGCCTGAGGGACTAGTGGAGAAAGACTACTTTCATATATTTAATCAAGACCTGATTAAAATATATATGAATACAAAAAGGTTTATATTAACAACCTGGTTTTTTCCTCACTCATTACCTTTTGGGTTTTTTTCTGTAGTTTCTTTGTGGAAGAGGCCATATTTAGTTTCTGTTACACAGTACCTTGTACAACAGATCAGTTCTCATTGGGATTTCTGGGCTTTGCTAGAGTGCAACTGTAAGAACAGTAAGGCTAAAGATTTTTCCAGTGTTATGCAGTCGTTTTAGGGTAGCTCTTCTTCCTGTAGAAGTCAGCAGAGTAAAATTTGAACATTTTATGAAACAAGTCACAAACTCCAATTGATTCTCCTTCTTTTTTTAAAAAAGGAATGAAAGAACCCCAAAGAACCACAACTGCCCCCATCCTTGAAGCTTTATCTCTGCCTTCAGTGGGAACAGTCAAGTACTTTGAGTTTTTTCAATTCAGACACCTGAGTATCATGATTTGCCAAGTAAACTTGGCATCTATAATGCAATGNAAAAAAAATAACACAAGAAACAAAAACACTGTGGAATAGTCTTTTTGTTCTAAGCATAACTTCAACTTGTACATCTGTCATTGAGTAGTAGCTAAGAAGCTTAATAACCATGCTGCATTCAGGAAATATCCATTATTCATTTCCAGTGTACCTTCTGGCTGATTTAGTGAATCTACCTTCTGTTGGAGAGTTTTCTGCTAGATTGAATCGGCCTTTATGTGGCAGTGCCTGAGTGTCCAGGTTTTTCAGTTTCAGCTTTTTGCCCGTGCTCTATGCCTGTAACTCCACTTGACATCAGCCAAAGTCTTGGGAATTTCCAGCAGGAAATGCTCCCCCCAGTAAGATCAGGCACACTCTTGTTGTCTGCAGTTGATGTTTTATTTTGAACACCAAGCATTCCTCCCTTCATATATCTGAGAGCGTTTCGGTTTTGTGATTAAGGCGGGTATTAGATGACCTTTACTCTTCTTTCCCTTGCTTTCCTCTTAAGAGTTAAATGAAAGCCTTCCGTTCCTCTACAGGGTACTTAGAACTAAGGCACTATGGCGCTAGCAGCAGGTTGGTTTCATTACATTGATAGGATACATGTGCTGTTTTTTATCTCTAGCATTTTCTCAGTAATTCAGCACTTTAAAGTCTCAGCTGTCTACCGATCTGCAGACAATTGTTTGGTGTAATACTATCCGGAAAAAGCTGATAAAACACAGATGTGACTAGGTCTCTGAAATTTGTGGTTTGCTAAGTGGTTTTTTTTCTCCTTTTTTTTTT
>VZTR01028908.1:398455-409361 GCA_013400775.1 Chaetops frenatus | reverse complement strand
TTTTTTTTTTTTCTTTTCTTTAAGGCCATTCTTGCCCATGGCAAGTTAGCTTCCCTACCAGGCATGGAAGGCACAGACTTTTATTAAAATGTTGCAACAAGGAGGTAATTGCTAAAAATTAAGAAAGTTAGTTGAAATATAAAGCAGAAACATTATAACTATTTTCCCTATTTTTCATCATAATCCCTGGCAAACATATCTCCGTATTTTGCCCAATGCATATCCAAAATAGTTTTCTTTTTGAAAAAATTCCCACTTAAGTGTGGATTTCTGGCAATCCTATACAGATCTGTTTAAAAAAAAAATGGTTTTTTGGCTCTTTTAGGCATTAAGAGCCAACATCTTGATTTTCCAAAGTGGCTGAGATTTTACAGTCACAGTGAGGCTTGTCTAGATAAAAGATTTGATTGTGCTGGAACAAGATTGGAAGCAATCTAGTTAGATGGCAGGATGTTACCATCTCTTAGTGGTTAGTGTTTAGACAAGGACAAATTATTTTCACCATAGCATCAGCTGAACACAATTTTTCCTGGCTTCCATTGACCTCTAACTTGTGACTGGCCTCCCATCCTCTCACTCAGCTATCACAATTCCATTCAAACACAACCACATTTTGTAGCGTAGGCAATCCTTACTGACAGCATCAGAACGCTTGCATGTGCTCAGCTCTTTTACAAACTGGCCCACATAATTTTAGGCATTTCTGCATGAGGGTATTGCTTAGACAGTTCATGTATTGTAGATGTTTCTGAGCGTGGTAGGGTTCCATTCTGATTATCTGAATTATGATTTGAACTCTGGTGGGTAGTTTATTATTTTTTTTCTTTTATTTATATAACTGGACTAGTACACCTTCGAATGTGAATGCATTTTGTTGGCACCGTGGTACTTTGTTTACTCACACAGGAGTTGCCACTAAGATTTAAAGTAGTACAACTCTCCTCCCTCCCAAAGAAAGTCACTCTCAGCCTTGTAGTAACCAGTTTTACTTAGAACTTTACTTATTTATGTTTACTTACTTGCTCTAGGTTGCAAAGTAAAATGAGAATTTGCAAAGACTAAATAAATGAGCATGTCCAAGTGAAACTAGACTATGCTGTAATGTTCCTACTTAGCTGCAGAGTGTGGGGGAGGGAGAGAAAATTGCAAAAGGCTGCTGATTGACATCTGTGTGTCTGTATGATAACTACACACAGCTTTAGTGATTTATGTGCTAGACAGGTTTTCCATTCCGATTCAAATGAAAGGCCATCTTGCAATTAAAGGCTCAGTTTGCAGTTCCTGATTTCTGAAGGAAGAGGGCGTTTCTATTTATTCCAGAAACATTTAGTGGTTACATGCATGGCTGGCAGCAATTTCCCAGAATGTGTAAATTAGTCAATCCCAAAGTCAGTAAACTTTTGCTTTGAAGTGGACATTAATGAAGTGCACCATTAGAGCCTAATGATTGTTCACATTTGTATTTTAGGGGCCCCTTTTGCTTTTGATGTCTTAGTGCCTTGGTTCCTTGACTTTAGTTATCTAAATGCCAGGACTGCTAAACTCCTAAGAGAACTCAAAAAAAAATTTAATGAAAAAAGTTAGTACTAGCCTGACTGATGTTGGCACTTCAAAGCTGGAACAGACTAAATTGCTGTAGACTGCTTAATTCAAAAGTGCTCCCTTGTGGATGACAGTGCATGGTGACAAAGTTCAATTGGCAACAGGAGACAGGCAAGATCAAAGACCCTCTATTGTAATAGTTTTGTTCCATGAAGAATTGCTTATTGTCAGTAGTTTTTCAAGCCTTTACCGGCTCCAGCTTCATATCAAGATTCCCTGGTTCAGAACCCGCTTAAATAAATAATTGTAATTACATCCTTCTGATAATGCATTGCAGTTCTAAATGCTGGATGTTCTGTCTCTCCAAGGTCCAAAAAACAAAAAGTGGGCGTTAGGAACCAGGACTTGGGGGAGAACCTTCTTTTTTGTAACCTTCTTTGTTCAGAAGCATCCAAAATACAAAGTACTGCAGACTGTTAATACCATGTTAGCAGCAATTGAGACTTGCTCCAGACAAAGCCACACTGCCCTTCTACCACAGCAGTGATGCTGCAATTTCTAGTTTGCCATTGTCTGCCAGTCTGATTTAACATTTAGTTTAAGATTAAACTGAATATAATCCTGTAAACTGAGCTTTCTCTCTCTGGTTGAGGCACAAATTTGAATGAACTTTTAAGAAATGCTGAACTCCATGCTAACAATGTTAAGGCTGCAGAAATCTCAGAAATACTCATCATTCTCAGCAGACTGCAACTGTTTTCCTCTCTTGACACATGCCCTTCTAAAAAATATGATTTTTTCCCAATCAGAAGCAGAAAAAGAGGCCGTGTCTCAAGTTAGCCAGTTAAACTGGAAATCCTGGTAATTCTCAGTATTTTTGCTATTGTGTTGTTTTGGGTTTTTTTCCCAATAATGTTCACCAGCTGTAAGGAACTGCAGAAAGACAAGAGAAGCACCATCCCTCAGTAACAGTATTCAGGGATGTTGTCTCATAAAATGTACATGGTATTGTCAGAATTGCTTGTCTTGAACTAATTGCAGAAACATGCTTGGTGACAATTAAGGAAGCCACTGTGTGATCATTTTCATGTATCATATTGACAGAAGTTACTTTTATTTTTTAATAATCACAAATGACATTTTCTCACAGAAAATTTCATCATATTTAGCATAAAATGACCAAGTAGAAAGGAGGGATGAACAAGTGCACTTAGAAAGGAGGCAGCACAAAAACCTCATTGAATTTAAATCACATCTGCAAGACTCAGATTTGTTGATCTGATTTTATTGATAATTTTATTTTAAAGAAACCAAAAGAAAGCATACTAGTTTCAATCCTTCCTTAAAACTCATTTCTGAAAAGCATCAGAAGTATGGTTATTTCTTTCTTCCTTTTTTCCTTTTTTTTTTTTCTTTTGCAAGATCTGAAAAAAAATTAGAAATGTACAATGCCTATGCAATTTAGCTCTAGCGCCTTCACGGTTGTAAATTATGATGGAACACATCATTAGCTGCAGACTTGTATGTTCTCCCTTAATCATGCTGAAGTACACATAAGCCCCAGCTGAGCAATTATGAATAATTAAATCAATTAGAGACAGTCTAACACCAGGTCTTGTGGCTAAACTGGTGTCAGCATCCATAATATTTTAACAGTAAATGCAAATGTGTGCATTTGGGTGGAGGGAAGGAGGTGACAAAGGCTTATACAAATGCCAAAGCATGTTGCTTAGTGATTGCTTTACAATAATATCATGAAGATTATAAGCCGCCTTCCCAAGGAAAACAATGGTAATGAAATTCCAATAAAATATTTTTGTACAATATTTAAAGCTTAGAGGTGAGTTAATTAAAAAAGGATAAAGTGCAAGACCTAAAAAATATGCTGAATAAATTAGGACTTTACATTCACCCAAAATAAATACTTCCCTTCATCATATGTGCCCAGTCTCCTTTCTTTTGACGTATTATTTTTCTGTAACCTGGTGCTAAGAGCAAATAAATAAACCAATACACCTTCCTTAGAACTGTCAGTGAAAAAATTACACATTTTCTCTACATTTTGTAGAGAAAACTCTGAAGAAAACATGGAGATTTCACACAGTGCAGAACCAGCACTGTTACCTTGTAGAGCAAGCCCAATGTGTTTGCTAACAGAATGACAGGTTTTAGACCTCTTTGCACTCTTTCTAGGATATGGATGTGAGAGTCCCATTATTCCCTGAGCAGAATGTGCCAAATCTCTGCTGTGCAGGGACCTGCTCTGCTGTGGCAGCTGCCCTGCTTCTGCCACTGCCTCGTGGCCGTGGCTGCAGCAGGTGTTGGGTGCTTCTCCTGCAACCTCGTCCCTCCCAGGGAGAAGGAGAGAACAATTCTGTCTCTCTCCCACCTTGCCTTCTCATGCAGAGAAATGGCATATTTCCCCTTTTTTCAGATTAACTACAGACTAATGAAGTGGCTCAGAATTAGCAGCTATTTAGAAGGCTGGTCTCCTAAGTGTAGGTTTAACTTTAAGAACACGTTTCTACTCTCTTTACTGAGGTCCAAAGCAGCTCCTGACAGACTAGAACCCAGTTCTATAAAACAGTCACAAGGAGTTATGTTCAAGGCTGTTTTCTCACCCAACCACAGAAGCCACAGAAGACTGAAAGGAATAATTAATTGATCTAATTTTTTTTCTACAAGTCTATTAATTTTATCAACAAAATTATTTGGAAATAATGTTTACTATAAGTGGTAACCAAGAGATTCTACAAATAGTGATTTTGCTGTTGTTATTATGTGAGCATGCCAAGACTTATTATAATCTCCCTCATACAAACCTAAATGAACCAAGTGCCCTGCTTTGAGAAGGCTCAGGATACCTTGTTATTACAGGGAACAATTTAATAGGAAAGTGTCTAATGATTACAGACATAGGGAAAGACAATCAGAACTAAAAATATTTAATGTATATTGTATTTAAGACTTGCTGAACATACAAATTGCATAGATATGCCCAGTTTGTGCATCCCACATGAAGCCTTTGAGTGTTACAAAAGAAATTATTAAAGCCTGTGCAGCACTCAAAGAGGGACCCAGAAATAGGGTCTGTTTCCAGAACATCAGCCCACTGCTCCATCTACCAGGCAACTCTGCTTCCTTGTCCCTGTGCAACTTGATCTATACAGAGTAATTCTCATATTTCATGGTGTCCTTTGTAAGAAACAGAGCCTCAGACATGTACCAACTAAATCAGAAGATTATGGTAGACTAGGGAAACTTTACTTTCTTCTTACTTGTGAAGAACAGGACAGTTGCTCTGTAAAAAGAAACAAAATCTTGGACACTTTAACTTTTGAGGAGGATTCTTTTAATTTACTAAACAAAAATATGCATAGTTATGTCCCAATCTCACTACAAGATCTTTTAAGAAAGCATCCAATGCAGAAATCAAAAGATGAACTGCAAAACAAGAAAAAACATCTCCAAATCTTTTAGAGGGGGCATTTATCTCTCTAGATGTGACATTTTTAGCTTGCTCATATGGTCTATGGATCACTGTTTATACTGGAATAACAACCCATGTGAACCCTCTCCTGGAAAAAGGGGTTTCTTTCTGGAATGATGTCTCTTATTTGGAAAAGTAGTGATTGTTCCAGGATTAAATCACTTTTCTGCAAGAATAGACTACCCCTGAGTGGCCATTCTACCATAACTATTTCTGTGGTTTTCCTCTGTAGACAGGCCCTGGTGAAGTTCAGGGGACTGGAGAGGTTCCAGAGCAAAAACTGAGACTGGGACTGTCTGAAAATAAGGCTGCAGCTACAATGGTATGGGGCTTTTCAGAAAGAGAGTCCTTGCCAAATTTCTTCCTCTGCCTCTTCACCTTATGGGAACTAATTAGCCACAGCAGCCTGAACTCAGACACTCTCCTGAGGACCTGCACAAGCTGCTCTGGTGGCTTAGTGCCCCTCTCAGGAGACTGGTAGCACTTTGTACTGACTGCTTTTGCAGAAGTGCAGATGAGAGGAAAGTGTGATTCAGGAGGGCAGAAAACCCTGCCAAAGAGTAGGATTGCTTAAATATTTGAGTGATTATACTGCTTCAGTCTGACCACAAGGCGAAGCAGAGGTGCCAGAGATGGATCTGTGACAGCCAACCTGAGCACTGCAAAATCTGTTGAGCACTGTGGACTGATACCTGGACTGTTTCTGCATAGGCCAGCTTGGGTAGAAAAACAATCTTACCTAATTTTCCAGGCACTTTGCTAAGGAGAGTAATCCTTGTGGGTGAGCTGGCTGGTAGCACTCACTGAATCTTTTCACTGCTCTCCCTTATGAGGTGTAGACATATTTTTCATGAATCGACCTGCAGAAAGTTATATGATGATGACAAGTATTTGAATTTGAGCATCTTACATGCATAATCCTAGTCATTCAAATAATTGGACATGAAATTCCTCCTTGGAACTGGTTTGATGAGGCAGGATTACTTTCTGGAGGATTGGCAGATCAACTTTCTATAAAATAAAGAAGAGATGTAACTTCTGTGGTTAGTGGTCACTGCAGAATCTGATCCAGTTTGCAATTTACCATTTCCTCTATATATGTGTATATATGAAATAAAAAAACTATACTAGCTGGAATAAACATTTCGAATACCAGCTTATTTTTATGCTGATCTTGATAAAGGGCTACCTAGAATAGACTAGACTAGACTAGACTAGAATAGAATAGAATAGAATAGAACAGAATAGAATATCTTTCAAAAATCTAGTAAGCTTTCTGTTTTGTCTGAAATATGGTACATGTTGCACTACAAAATAATTTGTGAGATCCATCAAAATTGGTACTTCTAGCAACCATTTTATATTATGTATAGTAGTGTATCTGAAACGTCTTTGAGAACAATTTTTGCCTATGGTAAAGTCTCTGGCATAATCGCCAGTAACTAAAGGAACCAGTATTACAACATTGTTTTTGCAAGCAGAATTGTGAGTTTATTAACATATCTTTAAAAGCACATTTTAAAACTATCAAATTATTAAAATATTAGAATATAATTTCATCTTTGCTAAAAATTGATATTGAAGGGAAATAAATTCTGAAAAAAGTTAAAATTGACCAACTATAGGAAAAAGGAGTCTTCCTAATTTTGTTTTTCTACATTGCCTTTAGGGAAAAGATAATATTTGAAAAAAGTTCTTATGTTAAGCTGTCATTCTTACTCCTTTTGCTCTTCTTTCTGGTGACTACATATTCAAGGTGAACTGATTTTCTGAAAATGGAAGGGTTTTTCTTCCTTAGAAAAAAGAAAGGGAATAAACTGAAAGCAACCATGTTTGGATTTTTTTGGTTTTTTCTATTTTATTTTCCCTCAAAACATTTCCTTCCAAATGCATTGCCTTGTTGAATGTTTTGGCAATCTGAGTGACTATTGGTCTGGTGTGCCTTGGTTCATGCATGTGGAACAAAGTTTCCCTAAATACAAAATCAAGTCCTAAATATACTGAATTCTCTGGAATTTTATTTTTCAGCTGTGTCTTGCCTTTAATAAGAGTAGGTGTGTGAGTGTATCTGTAACCAAAGTCACAGTAAAGTTTTATCTCTTGGGGAGTCATTCTCTATTCCTTCATTCTCCTCTGTTGCTTCTAGGAGAAAATAAACAATATTTCTGTATTGTTCAGTGCAGCATATTTCCTTTCTCTCCCTCAAGTGCATTGGAGTGTTGGTGAGGCAACATACATTTCTGTTTTCTCCTTGGCTATATATTCCTCAGGCAGGAAATATGGGATATTGTCCAATGAACTAGAATCTACCTCGTGATGATATGCAGATCTAATGTGCAGCTAGTTCAGTTTGATATTTCTGGCAATAGTTTTCATAGCAGAAACTTCTTTTTCCTGCAAAATTTAGTAAAGCAAAATCTATTGACGAGCTCAAATTTCATATTTAATATAAGGCATGCAGATTTGAGTGACTTTTGATGGCTTCATTAGCTTCTCTAAGTCATATACTAAAGAAAGGCTTTTTAGGATTAATATTCTGCTTTGTCTTGCAGAATGCTAATTAATTTGCTTACTATTGGATAAAGTTTTTACTTTGTAATGGATCTTACTTAGCAATATTCCTTGGAGTCAGCTATCAAGTGGAAATATGCAGCCATTCCATCCAAGATAAAACACTGCATTAGAGAATAAATCAGGATATCTCAAATTTATTTTGATTCTCTTTTTGGGGGGTTATTCTGAATCAATTTTCTTACGAAAATCAGAACGAATCTGAAATCATTCTTGCTGCACATCATTAAGTATATCCAGAGTGGGAAGTGCTGTTTGGAGGAAATAGGCATGAGATTAATGAATTGCTGTTCTTATTCAGGCACTTTTAACAGGCAAAGATAGAATCAGGTTCAGAAGCACTGTGTTCAAAAGAAAATCAGATTATGGTCTTTAACATGAAATCTGTGTCCCTTCTACAGGAAGTGAGCTCCCAGGAGCTGCTGGGTGTCCATGACACACCTCTGCCCAGCAGAGCACTGTAGAGGTGCCTGCAGCAGAAATACCCTTTCTTGTTTCTGAGGGGTTTACTGTCTAGAGAAAGGAGTCATCTGCTACAGGAAGCTACTTGAATTAAAAATAAATAAATAAACAAACCANAAAGAAATATGAACAAGAAAAGATGTAGGACTCCTGGCAATCACTGTAAACTTGTTTGCTCAATTTCTTAATTATATGCAAAGTAATGACAAGTGTCAGATGGTAACTTTATTTTAAAGTGACATTTCAACTTTTTACAGACATTATTAATGTAGCATGATTAGCTGGCCAGGAGGGAAAAATTGAAGATAAATTGTATTGTTATCAACTGCAGGTTTATTGGTCTGAGACTTCCACCACAGGGAGTGGCTGCTGTATGGAATTGATAAACGTAGAGATTTATAAGGTCAAGTTTTACGAGTCTACAGATTCCTTGTGGTGTATTACCACATCCTTATTACAAGCCCCTGCTGCTGTCCAGCTAAGCCACCAGAGGTAATATATTACACTTGCCTGTCTGTTCTTCAGTTTTTTTTCCAAAGGAAAAGAGGAACAGGTCAAAATAAAATACGGCTTTCTGGGGTTGTATTTGCAGCTTGCTTTGGGAGATGTAAGGGCAGACTGTCAGGAACTGGGGAGTCAGGCTTGAAAAGGTGTGAAAAAGTGATTGTTTGTGACATTGGGAGAAACATAAAGTTACATTCTTATGAGGGTAATGATTTTGTTTTCAGAAAGATAAAGAACAGTTGCATTTAATAGTGATATCTGTAACATAAACAGACTCAGTGGATCGAGTACAGTAAAGATAAGTAAGCATAAGTCTCTCACTCATCAGCTGATGTCTTGCTAAATGTTCATTTCTAATAATTAGCTAATTTGGGAAAAGATGAAAAGTCAACAAATTACCTGACCAGTCTGAGGTGTTCATACATTTGATAAACTTTTATGTGGCATGAGCAAGCTCTTTATGAGATCATCTATCAATAGGATTGTTAGTTGTCCCTGCTATAACACTGCACGTAAAACAATCTCTCTGTGCTCTTGTTCTGATTTTTTCACAAAGGTTTCCTCTCTATCATTTCAACAGAGAGCTATTGCATTGCTGTTGATGATATTGATTGAAACACACTGATCTCATAGCCAGTTAAGGAAAACACTACTGTTTGGTTTTTTCCCAATTCTGTGATATGTCACAAGAAGGGACATGACTAATATGTCCTGTACAAGTACTTCGACAATTGTTTAAATTAAACTGTTAGCATCATGCTTTAGATGGCAAAATGGATGCCATTATATTCATTCTGCCTGTTCCTTAGTTAATTTAAAATTGCTTCTGTTATGAAACCACGAACTTTATAGTTATTCAAGATGAATATAATTTGTGTTATTTCAGTTGCATTGAGTTCCCATAGAAGGGACATCTGGATAGAATAATAGTGTAAATCCATCTTGATTCACACAGTATGTAGTCAGACCAATTGATTCAGTCATAGAAGGCACAGGAGTGGAATGATACCTCTAAAAGTTATTTTGCCATGTTCTTAGTACATTATTCAGGTGTAAAGCCATTGACAGTCATTTATCTTTGTCCCTGGAATCGGATGCAAAGTTGTACAGAACATAAAGCCTAATCAGAAAACAACAATTAAACTTTCTAGGTATTCATCACATAACTATCTTATGATGTAGTTGAGAGCATCCTTCATTGTGTTCTGCCTTGCATACAATTAACAGCATTGTAGGTAGGCTTCATCCTTGATCTTTAGCCTTTAATCAATTGCAGAAGTAATTTTTTGCCTGAAATAGTATGGATTAAGAGAAACATAACTTTAATGGCCAAATTTCTGTCTGTGTAACAAGCCTCAGACATAGACCACAGAAATCCTTGATGTTGATAGTGAAAATAGAAAAAGCAGACCAACATTAGCATAACCAGAGTTACAGCACAGAGACAGAAAGAAATGACGTTGTGATATAGTTCCAGTCTTTAGGCAGATATGATTATCCAATGGAAATTACTCATTTACAGTACTAATTTAGCAGGGTTTGCATCCAGTGGACAAAAAGTGGTTTCAAAACAAGACATTGTTTTCCAGGAGTTTGTGATAGTAGAAGAGTGTTTCATCAGCCAAAATCAGCTACTTTGCAATATAAAACTATTTTTAAAAGAAGGCAAAAATTGAAAGAACTATGAATTATCAGTGCTTTCAAGATTCTTCTATTCTAAGAATGCCTCTTAAAATCCACCTATTTTAAATCTAGTTCAGTAAATAATCTTACATGTGTACATGTACATGTCTACATTCTGTCTTCTTCTAGCAACAAAACAAAAAAAAACCAAGAGTAAATGAATGGATTTTTTTCTTATCTGTTGCAACTTATTCACAGATTTTAAAGCTGAAAAACATTATATCATCCACTCTGACACTTACCTGGCTTTAGTCCTCTAGACATAAAAACTCNGATCCTATCTATAAAAAAAGCCAGTAGGTTTTTGCCATATGGTAGAGGACACATAACTACATAAAAATCACTTAGGGTCAGAAATTAAGTCTTTCTTAGTGACTGGAAAAGTAAAATTACTTCAAAGGAATTCCATTTGATGTCAGGGTTATTCGCTGAGGATATTGGAGAAAATGGAACAGAAGAACATTGATAGGGAGAGAATTCTTTTTTTGAAAGGAAGAAGAATCTCTTGAATTGTTAAAATCAGTAAAAACATAATGGGACGGTGTTGATAACAAAACAGAAAAAAGGGAAATAAACATTAAATATTGAATGGAAACAAAATAAGCTGGTCGAAAAAAAGGGAACATGTGGGAAGAAAAAGGAATGTTTCAACTT
>VZTR01028908.1:331322-382788 GCA_013400775.1 Chaetops frenatus | reverse complement strand
AGGTTTGCCTCAACCCCCCTTTTGACTTACCCTGTTTCCTCCCAGCAGCCCAACAGATTCTACTTCCGTTACCCTCTTTGTTTCACAAAGGACACATGCTTTTGTTTGCTTCATGCTTCTTATCCCTGCACAATGATTATCCCTTTTTCAGATCTCTCTCCAAAGCCCTCAGCTTCCAGTTAGGCACCCAGTGTTAAGAACCTCAGTTTTTGTTCCAGCCCTTCCATTTCAGTTTTCTGTAAACAAGCAAGTTTCCTCTCTAATAGTAAGCATATTTGTGACCTTTCAATCATGCAATAATTCTTGTCATCTTGCTCTTTTCCCAAATGCTTGCACCTTTTTTTAATAGTTACTGTTTTAGTTAATTGGGCTATAGTCTTTTTTTTTTTTTAATTGCCTGTTAATCTCCATAGACACCTGGGGCACTGGATGCATAAATAATACTTAGTAAAAAACAATGAGATCGAAGTTCCCATTAAATTGCTTCATGGTAACTTTAACCTAATGAACTCACATCCGGCAACAGGAAAATCAGATACTTTGTGGGGAGTATTAAAGCAGCTTTTGAGGTGATTCATAAAAGATATACAGTTAAGAAATCTGGATGACCTGGAAAATACCAGCTAGGGATCTTTGATTAACAGATATATTTAGGTAGCTGAAATTGAGGAAGCATTTGCTAGATTCCAAATAGTTATGGAAAATAAAAGATGAACACTGACAATTAGTTCCATGTATCAGGTGAGAGGGAAAACCTATTAGTCTGTAAGTATGTTTGAAATTCTTACCAAAAATCTCTTAAATGCATACATCTATGGTGTTCAGAAAGAAGCAGTTCGGTGACAAATGCCAGCTATTCCAATTCTCCTGAATTCAGTTTTAACTTCTAATATTTTTAGGGGCATGGCATGTAATCCTAGATGGTATTTTAATCACTCTGCTATTGTAATGATCTTTAACCTCCAACACCTCTGTGAGCTGCAGCACAGTAATTGTCCTAATTTTACATGTGGAAAACAGCTATGCAGAGAGTCAGACTTAGACTTAGATATCAGGATGACATGTAATGCAGTACCTAACCTTTGCTACCTACTGCAACCCATGGACATTAGTTTTTCAATCCTGTTTACATTCCATTGGGAGATCTGAGGGGCCATGAACATGGTCTGGTTTGAATATTCATTTGGATACAGGAAAACTGCTGAGTTGTCTACCTTCTAGAAAGAAATTCTTCTTCCAGTAAAAGATGTCCTTTGGTAGTTACACACAGCCTCAAGGGGGGCATGAGATGGCTATATCTGTGTGTCTTCTATTTGTCTGTTTCTCTTTCTATTTCTTTGGCATAATTAAAATGTAATTGGGCCAGAAAAATATAAGAAGAAACAGAGAAAATATATATAAATAAAGAGACAATATAAGCTTGTAGGTAAGAAACATACTGTGATAGGATTATGTAGCTGCATAATCTTGCAATTAATTCTGAATACAAAAACCATCTTCAGTAATCATTTGCAGGATTCAAACCTTGATTTATATCTTCTAAACTGAGTACCCCAACTCAGAACATTATTTAGTTATACTCCAGCTTTCTGCTTGCATTAGTCATATCAATCAGCAGTTTTAAAAGGATCAGCAGGGCTCCATCTCAGTTTAAAACTTTGCAGTTCAAATGCTCAGGTAGCAGAGAGCAGAGGCTCAGATTGTTTTACGAAGAAAAGGAAATCTAATTTAACACACCCATGTCGCCACTAACCTTTGAGTTGTGCTTCCTGCTGAGTGCTGTGGGTTTCAGCAATGATATCCTTACAACATTCAGTGCCGAATCAAGGAGCTACATTTTACTGAAGCTGCATTGGCTCCATAAGAGCTTTTCCAGGAAAATATGCACTGCTCCTCCAGAAGTGAGAGGTCTGAGTGAGCGACACAGTGCAGAGACATGTTAGTGTCTTTGGAGAATTAGTGGAGTTCAGCCAACATGTTTGGATTTGCCAGAGCAGGAAGGGGAGGTGGTAATGTGAGGACTCAAGAGACACCAGCAATCTGATACAGTGGAAACGAGAGTGAAGAGGCAGCACATGAAGGCCTCATCTGGGGAGCAGGAAGAAAAGGTCATGAGAGTCTAAGAGAATGGGTGGAAGAAGCCATGGACAGTATTGCCTAAACCTGGACACCACAAATTTTATTAAATTTTATTAAATTTTTAATCATTTACCTAAATGTCTGAAACTTGCCAATTAAAGTGAGAGAAACCCTCCTCCTCCTGCTATCACTTACCATGTGGCTTGAGGATCAAATCCTGCAAACAGCATGGACGGCCCACCTACCAAAACTGGGGGGTTCTGGGCACTGCCAGGAGCATGATGTGTAGTGAGCTTTCAACTTCCATATTGTTTTCAATTAATCTGAAGTATTTTAATCAATTTACATTAGACAGGTTCTTGTTGCAACATGTAAAACGTCATCAATTCTGGATAAACTATCCACAATCAAAAGAGTGCACAATTGCCTGCTCTAGAAAAGCAACTATTAAAGACTTTACTATGTACTAATGTCTGTTTTCATTAACTTCTAAAAGTGTAAATTTGCTCCTGATGTATGCATTTTCTGAATATGACTCTGAAACTAAGAAAAAGCTGTATTAGTGTATAAGAAGCATGTGTGAGTGTGTCTATGTGTGTTTGTGTGTGCCTGCAGAACATACTTGCAATTAGAAGTATAAAAGTGTTGCAGTGGTTGCACAAAAAAGGCTTTTCTTTTACCTACAATATCCCTATGAGTATAAAACTCTGGTCTATAAAGATAGCCCAGAAACAGGTTTTTCCTACTTGTTCTTTTTTTTTTTGTTTTGTCTTCTACTTGTTGCTGAGAGAAACAGTGAGAAGGGAGGCAATAGACATCAGTGATCCCATAAAACGTGTTCAATTTATTAATAAGATTTTAGAAAAAGATGAGACCCAGCAGCCTGTAGACAGGAGTAAGTTCTACAACAGTCTGGTTACCAATCATTCTAAGAGCCAGCTAACAGCTGTCTGACCATTGGATATGGCTATTTGCATGGCTAACAATTGGATGTCTATCTGCTGTGTGAATGGCTTGCAACAAGCTGTTTGTTTGGGGACTATTCATAACGGCACAGTCAAAAGTCTCCTGAAAGGCATACTCGTTTCCATTTCTGTTCTTTACCCTTCTAAAATTGGCAATTTATTACATCAAAAAATAGCAGTCAACCCAGAAAAGGACAAAATTGACACAGTTCCCTTTTGATCTTTCAGTTTTGAATAGGCACCCACCAATGAACTTCCCAATGAATATTCATTGGATGCAAAAGAAGTACCCAGCATTTTTTAAAAATAGCGATTTTACTCTAAATATTTAATAAAAGAGATCACCCTTGATATTTTCTATAGCAGTGATGCATTTTCAACTTCAACTAACTTTAGAAAAGGGAGTTAATTGCCCTTCATGCATTTGCTGTATTATTCTCTTTCATTTTATATATGTAGTCTTTTCCTGTAGTTTCCCATGTTTCTACCCTTGTGGCAGGTTATTGCATACCTCTTCTTTGCACAGTTTCTTTTGCTTTTCTTGAAAGTAACTGTTAGTGTTGCCTTTGACATAAGTAGTTTACACCATCAGTTTGATCCAATATGTACCAAAGATTGTCTTCCTTTGAAATCTATAGAATTATTTAGGAATTTACATGGAAACTATATGAAGCTTCTTTTTGCTACAAAAAGGTAATGGGGCAAAATACATTTTATGTGTCAAATTCCATTCACTGAAGTTTCTCTGATTTCAAGGCAATAATTCCAAATTTTCACCAGTGTAATCAAGCATGGAAGTTGGCCCAACACTTTAGAAGAGGTTCTAATTTCCTACAAATGACTAAAAATAAAAATGAACTAAGTTTAAGGTATGAAAACTCAGCAGAAATGGAATTTTTCACTCTATAGTGGGAGAGATGGATAATGGGATTTCATGTATGAACACACAGTACATTATTGTCAGTGTTGTTTTTTCTTTTAGACCTAATATGATAAAAGCTAAATAAGAGCCCTGAAGGGCAGAGTCCACCATCTTCACACAAGATATTTCATAGCTCCCATAGGAGAAGTTATATTAGTTAATATAATTAATAAATTAATTTTACATGGACTATAATTTCATACCACATTTTAGTGTCATGCTCTACATTAAAGTATCCAAATGTTCTCATACCAGAGCTGTTTCTGTTCAAGAAAATCAGCATACTCTGCAGTTTTTAGTTTCTTCTCCATTGTGTAAAAGGCCAGTCTTTTTCCTTGGCATATCAACTTGCTACTTCAGACATCTTAAATAGAAACTTGTTATGGCTTTGAAAATATACCAAGTTCAGTCCCAGTGCATGACTGCAGCAGGAGCTGCTTTTAGGATCCTTACCAAATCAAGGAGCTGCAGACTGGAGTTGGCTGCAGACAGAACAAGGTGCTTTTGCAGGTTTCTTCAACTCACATTGAAGCAGCAATTTACAATGCAGCACTTTACAACTGGTAAGATACAATGCTACTCAAGATTTCTGTTGACATGATACCAAGATGCCTGGCAGTGAGGTTTATGACATAGCAATCAAATTAATTACAACCTCTGGAAACACATAAAAAAATGAAGGTTCAAAGAGACTGAGGGTAGTTTACTTTGTTTTCCTTTTTAAGTATAAATTCTTCCCATTCTGCTACATTTTGCCTACAGTTATGCTTTTCCACTCACTGATCAGATTACCCTGCTGCTTGCTAAACATATTATGCCCCTGAAAGTTTCTCAGAAGCTGCAGCTGGTGCAGATGCAGCTCCTTTAGTCAGACTGGTCAGAAGAAACAGTGCACTGGCACATTAGCTAGTGCTTCCCCTTACAGGGGAAACTGCCATGCTTTTTTCACTTTGAGAGCTCTGGAGTTTTCAAGCCCATATAACAACAGCAGTTGGAGCTGCATCTTCTGCATGTGGAAATGGTAGTACTTTGATTAATTACCTCTGCTTACTTTAATGATGCTGTCCTAGTGATGGATATGCAGCTATATTGGAATTAAGGTCCTGTTTTTACATTATTACTCCTACGCTCAAAACACTAAAAATAGGATTCATCTGAAATAATACATCTACAGTGTGAAAATTTCCATCTGAACAAATCATCTAGCCTTCCTTTGGAGTCAGTTAGGAGAAATAGAAAGGAAATTCTTCTCGTTACGTTAAGGATCAGATCTACAGGGATCCAAGAGTATTAACCTGTGGTTAAGTCTGTATTCTCTAAGTCAGAACAACAGTGAGGATCAGCCAATCAATTCTGAGTGTGCAGATTTGTCCACAGAGCACAGTGCAGCAATAGTTTAAATCAGATGTTAAAGCCCAGAAGCTTTTTTTGTGATAACAGAGCCACATTATCACAATTCTGTGGTTGACCTACTGTAGCTATGCCTAGGATTGCTCAGTGCCATCCAAGCAAAGCTACAACTGTTGAGTTCTGTAAGATAGAGTTAGCCCAGATGTCTCTGCAACAGAACACATTGCAGACGTGCCCCTTCACATTCATGCATCAGCAAGTTACACTTGCATTGAAATTGATCCAGAGCCTGATCTAACAAGACCAAGCATCTTCATGCTGATAGAAGTGCTCAGTGTCAAGGGTTGTATATGTTCAAAATCCATCCCCAAATTGACATAATTATACTAGAAAGCTACAGGTGTAGCCCAAGTCCCTCTCCATGGACCTTCAGGGCACAGTGCAAAGCCCATCTCTTTATTCAAACATTTCTCTAGTTTCTTTTTTTTTTTCTTTGATTGCTCAGCCAGAGGGTTAAGGACATTACTCGTGTGTCTTTGTTTTATTATATCATAAGTAATTGAAAACTTAAGTAGTTTAATCTTCAGGCAGGCGACAGTTGGCAACGTATCAAATTTTATTGAATGGTTTTAATGTGGGGTGTACTGTGAGGCCAAGGGCAAAGCAGAGAGTTTAAGTTTTATTGGATCAAATTTAGAGAGTATGTATTTACTCTCCACATATACTCTATTCATGTAGAACATCACAGGCTTTTTAATCATCCAAGCCTTGGAATTTTATCTCTTACTGCTCAGGCTGGCTTGTACTGTTTACATGTTCCCTGGTGGATGTAAATTTTCCAAAAGCCAGTATAAATTCCTCTGGTAGGGCTATGGGAATTACAAATTGTGGCTAATAACAAAGATGTCCCTGCTGAAACAGTCCACTGTATCACATTTTGTTTCAGTAGTCACAGAAGACCTTCTGGAGCAGTGCTTGTGCATGTGTAGCTTGGAACCCACAGTCTGTGTTCTAGTTCTGTGATTAACAGCAACAGTGGGGTGTGTTTTGCTAGAGTTTGGCTCAGGATCAGTGATAGATCTCTCATCATGTGAACTGCTCTGTACATATCCCAAATAAGCACTTCAATGATTTCTCCCTTGTTGGGGAGAAATATTCTGTAAACATGTTTCTATTTTTCTCTATCTTCTTTCAAGCCTGACCTGGGAGTCATCCTGCTAAGCTTCCCATCAGGCCCCAGACCACTGCTTACCACAGTTACCAGGAAGGGAGGTCTGGTGCCAAGGGACTGCTTATCCACAGCCTGCAGGGGCACAAGTCAATACTTATGGCTCTCATGCCTGCACTGAGAGGGGAACAGTCAACAGCCAGAAGGATTTTGAAAAGTCTGTAGCCAGTGTTTTGGGTTGTTGTATGGTGAGTCAAGGTGCTCAGAACGACAGGAACCCTTCCCTTCCCTGTGGGAGGGACACTGTAGCAGGGAATTGAGTAAGACTATCCATGTACAGTGAGGAGGCAGCATCTCAAACAATCACGAGCTTTGTGAGTCAAAAACATTTAAACTTCACCCGGGAATGAGTGTTGAATTGCCTTAAATACAGTTTTCTGTGGGGAAACACAAATGACCTCCCTTGCCCTTTAAGTCTTGTGCCCTGAAATACTTGGTTTTCCAGTAAATAAAATGTACTGTGTTGGAGCATGATGTTTGTAAGACTTAGCTTCAATAATTACAAAAGATCTAATATAAGTAAACCCATATATTTTTGGCCATATTTTCACATATAAACCTTCTTTAGAAACCTGCAGTTGATCTCAGTCTCTTCTCTGTTATCAAAAAGATAAAGCCTGTGACAGATTTGTCACACAATGAAACATAAAGGGAAGAATTTCTTTGGGTATATAAATTTAAAATACCAGTAATTTACTGGGCAATGAATAAATTTTTTTTAAATGTCCTTTTACATTCTTCTGGCCAGCCATTCTCAGGATGTGCTATAACTCCCAAACACCTATTAGCTTCCATGGGAGGTCTTTCTACACACCTTTGTGTAGAATATTACACCTAATGGTCATAGGCCACATCACAGCAGCAGTGTACAGATATTGATGTTGTGTAGCTATCTTGCAATTAACCAGCCCCCATTAGCCCAGTCACCTCTGTGTTGTCCGTTTGTGTCTTGGTGAAGATAAAGCCATTAGCTGTATACTCAGTTTCTGGGCCAGTGAAAATGGGTTTGGAAGAATTCAGTTGCTCTCATAAATTTGATAGTGCCATGTTGCTGTTGCCACTGTATACACTGGATATGGTTCAAAATAATATTTAAACAATGGCAGTTTAGCTGATACATATCAAAAAGTGTTATAATTACACTTTAATATACAAACTACATTTTATGGTTTGTTGGATTTTTTTATATTTAGATTTTCATTACCAATAAACTCTATAAATAGAAAGTTTGCTCTCAATAAACATTATTATTAATGTAGTCAGGCGTTTTAATATGTGTTAAATATGAAAATACAGTAATATACTTATATGTTCAGTATATAAATTTGAGAATTAGGCACAATTACTCAAATAACACAGCACAATGTAGAAATATTCTAGATATCATGCATCTGTAGTGTTCTTTATTTATGCACTATAGAAAATATATTTTCAGGATCTGCTCTGTGTCTCAAAAGGTTAGAGTGTGTGGCCCAAACCCTTCTCACTTCTCAGTCTTTTTTTTTTTTTTTTTACCAATTCCTCCTGGAAGCTCTCCAGTATTTAAACATGACAGTGAAAGACAGGTGATGTTAGGATACAGATTTTTCAGAACATAAAACATACCAGATTGAGATTATCTTCATAATCCTGTACAATTCATATCATACAAGAAGAGGTTTTATTTGAAATATTATCAAATAACTATTTTTGTAATCAAGCAAATATTTTATTATGCTCTTCACAAATGACAGTGAAATGAGGTGTTGGTTTTAGACTTGTCCCCTAGAATGTAAGGCAACCCCTCACTTCATTACATGAATATTTTAAATCTCTGATTTAATTATCTTTGTTAAAAGTTTCTGTGGTAATGATAAATTAATTCTCATTCCTAGGTGAGAACTGAGACACAAATGAAAGAATTATGACAAGCCTTATTCTCAACGTCTAATTTAAAATCTACACATATCAGCAGACCTACCATTTCTAACAAAAGTATGAATGACAGGCTTGTAGCTCCATGTACCAACTGCAGTTCAGTGTTTCTGATGAGATCTGTGAAATAAAATCTCTCAATTCCTCTCAACTCAATGTGTAGCAGCAGTGAACCACACTGTACATTGTATTTTCCATTCTTCATTTTGAAAATTGTCTCTTCTGGTTCTCCTTTTTTCTCACCCTTCCCTTTATCTTTCATGCTGTTTTCTTGGAGATGGAAAAATCTGACTACAAGCCACTTTAATGACATTCATGAAAGTATCACATTCTGGTATAGCTCCAGAATAATGTCATGACATTGTATTTTGGCAGACTTCGGCAAGCAAATAATCTTCTGACTTCTGATTACCAGAAATGGCTGTAACCATTATCTTAAAAAAGGATATTCATTTCCTCTGTAATTTTTACATCTCCATAGCTGTTTAAGTCTTTTGGTGGGATCTCACAAATTCACCATCCATGAGGGGTTAGCTGAGCACTGAGTGCCTTACCTCTGATGTCACAGCTGTACCATCTGACACTAAACTTTACCTAAAGCAGCAGCAGCAGAAGGAATGAAGCCAGGAGTGGTGGAGGGGAGGAAGAGAAATCCACTTCTGTGCCAAAGTTCCACCGTTTGTCTATGTTCCCTAGCCAAAATCTGTTTAAATTGTCACCAAATGGTTTTGGTTGATTGGAGTACCAAACACCGCATTTTCCAGCACGTCTGAAGGATAAAGAAAGCTAAAATATTAGGTGGGAAATCAGTTTTGCTCACTGTACAAAATAACACTCACCGTACATTACTGGAGTAGACAAGGCTTGGTAATTCATGGCCATCAGATTGATGAGCAGAATTTTATTGAATTACTGAAGCTTCACAGCAATGACAATGAGACCCTGGGAAGCTAGCTGAAGAGAAAACAAGATTACACAAGTCCAACAATTCAGAATGAAATCATCAGTCTAATGAGCCGTGAAGTTATCCACACTATTGTAAAGGAAATTAATTGTGGTTCACAATACCATTCTGTCATAGCTGATAGAACTCAGGATTACATAGATATAGTATGCAGAAGAAAAGTGTCCATCTTTACCACACTGACCCCAGCAAGCAAACTAACAAAAACTTGGTTATAATTTCCTATACACCAAACTATTCCATGGACTTAACTGGAAAAATTGCTTACTGGCATTGTGTACTTGTTTGTAATGAACAATACTCAAATAAACCAAAAACATTCTCAGGAAAATGTCCATAAGTGCACATACTTTCAAGTGAAGATGTATTTTGAAGTAGAGATAGGATTCATAAATCATCTAGTCTGCTTCTCCTCTGTAAAAATACAGTTTCAAAAGAATCTACTATCCAGCCATATGAGACATTCAGAGGAAATTTAGACTGGAAGTATAAAAACTAAGGCCAGCCATGTCTCAATGGGAGGATGAAACTGTAAATGTGCTTGCTTTAATGTCCCACACTCATAAAACCCCTGATGAGTCTGAAATAAAAGTTTATAAGAGGGGAAAAGCACAACACTAAGCAGAGTATGTCAAGTAAATTTTGTCAAAGGAAAGTTAATGAGGCAAAGAACTGATTCAACTGTGTCTATTATTAAGTAAGCAGGAGAAATTGTCCAAACATCAGACTTGGTTCCAAAAGCACCTCCATAGCCCAAAGGTTCCTCTGCTATTTAGCTGTTAGAGGAGACAGCAATTTTATGTAATCAAAGGAAAAGAATTCTTCAGACTGTAGTACTTCAAAGAAATTTAAGTGTGTTTTGTCCAGCTGAAGACCATGTTCCTATAGGCTGATCTAAATGAACATCCACAATTGGAAGGAATGCCTCATATTGATGTGAATGAGGAATTTGCTGGCTGTGAACCTGAGGGGGAAAAAATCGTGATTAAGAAATATCCCCCAGTCAGAATCTGACCATATGAAATACAGCTAGAGACATTTTACAGACTAGAACAACTCCTGTAGGGAGCATGCAGTCTGGTAACTGTCTCAGCACAGCTGCAGTCCCTTTAGTGTGACAACTTCACCATCAGCTGCCACAGAGAGGCTGTGGCTGCAGAGCTCCACAGCTGAGCCACCTCCAGACTTGACTGAGGACAGATTCATTTCTTTTCCTTTTCTACCAACTTTGCCTGCAGAGTTTGTTACTATATTTACCAGCCCAAAGATTCACAGCACATGCTGTTTCCTCAAATGTCTGCTTTGTTCAGAACTGTCTAGCTCTGAATGCTCTGCAAGCATCATGTCATCATTTCAGGTCATACCAGGGGACAGCATGCTTTACTAATGCCTTACCCTTTAGACAAAGCTGTGCATTTACCAAAAAGAAAACACGTGTTAAGGCAAAATGCTTAACACAGAGAGCTTTGAAAAAGGAGCAAAAGGATCTCAGGTGACCCTTGTTAAAATTTCCCTATTGTATTGAAAGGGTTGTTTGGCTGTTATGGTTTATGCCCACTCTCACTACTAGTGAAACATCCTTTCTGGGTGACACTCCTGTAGCTCTTAAAAACAGATCTAAAGAGAAATTGTAGTGATTTTGAAAATGTGTTGGACAGCAATTTAATCATTCCTTTTCACCCAAAAGCTCAAGGAAAAGAGGGCATGGAAAGTCAGGACCACAAGCTACCATGAGATCTGATGAATGAAGTCAGAAGTAGAAATGGCTCTCAAGTACACAGAGAAGTTGCTGACAAAATCTCTAGTTTTTTAAGCAGGTGATGTATTTGATAGACTTCCTGCATACAACTATGAGTTGAAAACCTGAATTTTCAAAGTAAGTGTTCAAGTGGTTAAAGTAGGTAGAATAGCATAATAAACCATCAGTTTACCTGAAAACTAAAGTATTCTGGCCACTAAAAGACCTCAACTTTTTGTTTCAGAGAGTCTTTATTTGGGGGAAAATACTTGAAACTGTGAGAATATTCTGACCTTTGTGTATCAGCCAAGGGTTGTATTTGATAAGGGGAATAAGACAATTGCCAATTAGAGATGCTTCTCTCCAGGTCATATTATAAAAATATACATGGAGGGATAAAGAATTTTGGAGTAATGTTCTGAATAATTTGTGTATAATGATTTCTTTGGATTTAAAAAGCATTACTTTGAAAACTTATTTTATTCAGTGAAGAGATTTCAGACTATTTTGTCTCCAAGTCATGTGTACAGAGATATCCATGAATCTCACTGCACCACCGTTTATCCATTATGAAGGGAAACAGAACATTTTGATTTTTTAAAATAATTTTCAAAAAAACTGATGTCGCATAGTAGCAACTGTAGCAAATCAGGTCCAGAATCCAGAATCCTAACAGCAAAAGATGATAAAAGTTTCAAAGGAAAAGCTATAATAGCTATAATCATATATCACTGTAGACTTTAGAGAAAATTCTAGCATCATGAGGCTGTTTCCTTTACCTGCTTTTGTTCTACTAAAGGAAAAGCTCAGTGCATTCATGATTAATGTCTACATTCCATTGCAATGACTTGACTAATTTTGAAGTGAGGTTCCTCAGTGTAGTCTGTTCACCTGTTCATTTCTCATATTTTTCATTTTCATGCTTGACCAGTTCCTTACAAGCATTCATACTGGCAATTTCATTACTAGTCTCACTTTGCTGTCTATGGCTGCTCTTGAACAATTCTGGTCATCCCTCTGTGCATCTGACAGGTTCCTGAATGTGTGAGAGACAGCCACTGCAGGGCAGCAAGAGTGAGTGTGCATTCTCAGCCCTGTGCTCAGCAAAGCTTGGAACAAACCAGTGCAGAAAGACAAACCAAACTGGTCATGAACATGAATTTCCTGCACAGTACACACATATACATCCTTCCACATTCCACCACTTCTGAGGAGATGCGGATTTTTTGCATAGGCTGGTGCCTTCTGCTACCCAGTAACCAAATGCATTTGTTAACTAAGATCGCTTTAAAGCTCCATAAAATAGCAAACTACCCTACTGCAGCTCAGTGCACAATCCTCTCTTTTCCTGTATCTCACAATGAGCCAGAGCCATGGCCTGGCTTGCAACAAGTAATAGCAATATCTCATCATTTGGAAATGCAGGTATTCCTTATAGTTTCAAAATTATAGGGAGAATGAATGAAAGAAAGCACACCCAAGGGCATTTTCAAGAACACCTGGTAATGGAAAGAAGTCAAAAGGCACTGAGAACAGCTCATCAGTGGCAGTAGTTGTGTGGTAACTGTCAGCAGATCTACATCACTTTTGAAATAATCGAATTTTCCCACTCAAGAAAATCCAAGGACAACAAAACCCCTTGCATGAAATTTAGCTACAGTGGCTGGAGTTTATACCCCATAAAAGGACAAGAAGTAGTTCTGTTCTCTCCAACTATACTCCATGAATTAGACCCTCTCCTTGGATTCTGTTACCTCTCCTACAGACCATATATACCCACGCACATCCTGGCCACAGCAGCCATAACTCCAACCATAGGTGTAACACACCAAAGCACTTTGGCAGTTGTTTCAGAGAGTCTTTACACAAATAACAAATGTAAATAACAAATAAAAAAATAACAAATGTAGAAAAAATTACTTAAATGTAAATCAGCTATTGAGACATTCCCACAAATATTAGAGAAATACAACTTGTAGCTACCATTTTTCACTGCATCTCACTTTCTTAAACATCCCAACAGAAAACCACATGCAGAATTGCTTAAAGTGTAATTCATGAAAGCCACACCAACTCTAGAGTAATGATTGTAACATAGGAACTTATAACCAATAAATGTTATTTAAAGTACAAGGCTGTATGGTGGTGGCTCTTAATTGAGGTGGGAGCGTGGGGCTTGTGGGGGGCAGAAGGGAAGTAGTTGGGGTTGAGAAGAAAAGTCGATCAGTGACTGTAAATGGGGTGTGGAATGCTTTAGCTGCTAGTTTGATTTCATTTGTGGACTGTGAAATTAGGCGCCTTTTCTCACAGTTCATGAAGATCTGGTGCGTGTTTCTGTAGTGTGTGTGGGGGTATGAAGTAAAATTAAATATACTTTGCCTTGTATCAGCTTTCTTGTAGAGGGAATTAATTAGAGTATGGTGCACCACAGCAAAACCGGTGTCATTTAACTGAGAAGTTATGAGATGACACCGGTAGGAACTCAGTGAGAATGAGACTCAAAAGGTAGGAGTGCAGGACTCGTGCCGGTGTTTTACACAGAGCTTGTGGAGCAGCATTTAAAGAACGGACACAACATCATCTAAACGCCCCCTCTTGTGTTTGTTGTGAAAACGGCACATTTGTGCTCAGCAGGGGGAGAGGAGAGAGCTGCTTTTTCGTTGGCAAGTCCCTTACAGCAGTGCTTAAGGACACTTCAAACACTATATTGCATATCCCAACTTTGAATGCAAAGACAAAGTCAAATACCATGTAAAGATTTTTGTAGCAAATCAAAGTTCAATGTGCAAAAATGTTTTGCTGTTATAAAATCACCTCAGTAGAAGGAATCCTGAGGTTCTAAAAATGCTTTTCCTTACAGAGATATCTCAGCTGTGCTTTGGAGATGCAAGACACTTGCATTTTCAAGTGTATTCTATATTTTTACAATAAAGTTATTGTAGAAGCCCAAAGTAGACAAATGTGAAAGGATATTTTGTTGGACAGCACGAAGAGATTGCAGAGTTATTTAAGGGTGTTGTACATAGAAAATCATATGTGCTAGTGAAGTTTCACTAAAGAAAAAGAGTATGTATAACAGGTTCTGTTGCTGTTTAAACCTCAGCCTAATAATTTCGCATGACTAGTGTCAACTTCACCTTTTGCCTGGAAATCTGACCACTCAGAAAGTGCAGTATATTTTGTTAAAGGTTTACTGCCTGTGGCTTGAAAGCATTAAGTACAAGAATTTAAAAGCAAAAGTAAAGACTGCTTTGGCACATGTTTTTATAGCTTGCATACTCAAAGTTTATTTAAAATCTGATCCACCAACTGCTCTGGTGCAAACTTGCTCATTTAGATGCTGTTGGCACTGTTGGTCATGCACTTGTCTCATTTGACGAAGTAAGTGGGTGCAACTGTTTTTTGCAATAAGGTATTACTTTTGTAACATTTTCTGTCACAGAAGTTAAAAAATCCTTTACTTCATCATGAAAGTGCATGACAGAAATAGGAAGTTGGTTGGAAGGAATAGGAGACAACCACGTGTTGGGAGACTCATAACTAGACAGACAAACCTAAAAAAACAAGAAACTGCTCCACGTTATCAGTTGCAAGATGTAATTTAATTTGTCATCTTCTAACAATTTGAAGAATTGTGATGAAATTCTGAAAAAATGCATACAAGGGCAGATATGTTGCAGACAATTCCATCAGGCATTGGCAATTTTTTTATTAATTCTCCATTCATTTCAATGATTATTTTGACTAAGGACTAATAAGACATATATAATCTTTTGCCAAGATTATCATACAAGTCTTAGTTCTTGGAAATTGTCACTCATATGCATTCCTCTTCAAGTGTGGTCTGTCCCACTGTTTTAAGGAAAAAAAAAAAAAAAAAACCACCAAGCAAAAACCCCCCCAAAAAACCCAACAACAACCACCACAGTGAAAATCTACTCCTAATAGAGGAGTTTTGGATGACTTGGGCCTGAGTTTTCCCTGTTGAGATATATGGTCACTTATGTGATTCTTCTTATCCAAAATGTTGGGAACGGTTATAATGAAATTTGAAAGCTTGGGCACCCTTTTGCTATTTATGCTGTTGTAGAATGATTCATGTTTTGTTTGTCACAAAATGACCCCTCTGTGTCTCTACATGCAATCCCCTTCCTGCATCATTCCTAAGCAGTCTTGGAAGAGTCCAGCCCTGAACAGACAATCACTAGCCATTTTATTACTATCTTCCTCAAAACTTAATTTTAGAAAGATCTTTGAGAAGTTCCAGCAAGAGTGAAGGCAATCATTTCTCTCTGAATTCATTCCAAAGCTAAACATGGGAGAAATCACATGAAATTTCCTAGAATCTGTGTGCTATTATCCCTCAGCTCTGAGCTGTGTAGACCCAAAAATGTCTTTGGCAGATTTTTTTCTACCTCTTGTAGCCAAATGCATATTTTTCCCTTTGATGGTGATTCATATTACGAGCAATTAGGTCTTACTCAATATTATCTTTCCATGTTCTTCATTGGCCCGAGGATTGAAACTCCTAACGATGGCTGTCCAAAATAAGCCTCTCTGATCTGTCTTCCATCACCCTAACCACATTTTCTGCCCACTCAGGTCACTGGGATTTCACTCCATTCACTGCATTTGGCTCTTCATAGACCTCCCACAGTCCCTTGTTCAATAGTTCTCTCAACACATCTCTCTCTCTGACTGGTCCAAACATTTATCACAGGGCTTTATTCTCGAAGATCTGTAACTGTGTGTTTTTTCTTTTTTAGTAGATTGCACTGTTTCCCATCCACGTCTCCCAGCAGTTCCACGCATTGGCAGCCTGGCCTTTCTCTGAAATTGCCTCAAGCTAAACATTATCTTCAGAGAAAAGCAAAAACTGTTCAACTCTGCACTGACTGAACATTTTCCATCACCAAAATGTTGCTGAGTATTTCTGGAATTCATAGGTGAAGCGCTTGATTTGGTAACTATCTTTAGAAATTATGAGTTCAGCGGTTTTGATTAAACTATATTTATTATATTTTACTAATGTCTCATTAATATATATAATAATGTTTTTATGACGATTTTATTTTTCTCTGTCACCTAAATAATAAAGTTGAAAAGCTAAAATATAATTTCTGACTTTGTTCCAAGTATCTAGTATGAATTATATATGCATTATCATGTGTACTTATCTTCCCACAGCTATTGTTGTTTTTCCTGTTGCCAACCACCAAGTTATACAGTTCCGATATTGCATATTTATTGCAGATTAACATGGAGGTTTCCCATACAAACAATAGTTTTATTACATTTTACCCATATTTGCATTTTTTTAAAATCAAATCCTCTAGTATTTGATTCCATGGCAGAGAGGGAACATAATATGCTATAAAATTAGCCTTAAATCATGTAAATATCCCCTAATTCCTATAGCTCCAGGCAAAAGATGGTATCTCTGAGAGAAGAGATTTTTAAAGCTTAAGGAGTCCTATTTTGCATCCAAGCAATAAAAGCCACTGAAGTATTGCTGTTACCCTTGTATCACTATTTGTAAAGAACAAAGGCTTTTTAAGCAGTGAAAAGCATATTGGTGCAATTAAAGTCTGCTAATAACAACTGAAATTATTTTCATAAGTCAGTGCAAACTGGGGTTTTAGTCTTTGGTGAAAAGTTTAAATCAGGAATTTCTATAACACTGTAATTACTGTATAAACTGCCAACTCGTAAGGAATTAGAAAGAGATTTTATCTTGTGTTCATCTGTCCATATTTTTTCCATTTTATATTGCCTTGTAAGCTCACTCTTTATCCATAGCTTTAATTTCATTCTCATACTGCTTTTAGCCTTTGGCAGGACTCAGTATGAGCTGACAACTTCTGTCAAATTTTAAAACTAGTTGAGCTGTAAGAAAATGCTGTTTGGAAGTGCATAGCATTTTAAATGAAAGTGCAAAATAAAAGCACTAACCCAGAAAGAAACAGAATGAGATACAGAGCATAATGCAACGAGAGCACGGGAAGGCTGGGCATTACTTCAGTAGGGTTTTGTGGAAGCTGACTGGGGAGGAAGTTCTGCTCTCTGCTATACATTTTGCCAATGGAACAAACAGCCCCTGACATTTGGGAAAGAGCCAGCAACATGCAAGAATACCAACAGACTCAGTTAAAATAATTTATAAATACTGGTATTAGGGAACTGCTTTTCTTGCAGGTGTTTGAATGGCTGCAAAGCCCTCATTTTGCAACTTGTTGGGTAGGTATCAGGCAGACTATTTTTTTCTTTACACAGGCAGCCAGAGGCTTGCCCTCAGAAAGCTTTGCCTTGCAGAAGGCATTTTCTGTGCCATTTTGCCCTAGTTTAATATTGCTAAACTGCACTTCACACCAGCAGGAATGTTGAATTCATATGGGCCCTTAAGCCAAGGGACAGAGGGGAGGACTGGTGGCAGAGGAATCCCGGAATCCTTACATGAAGGATTGATGGGAATCCTCCCCTTACCCGGCATTTTTTCTGTTCTTCTGTGTAGAATGTACCACCTTTAGACAAATGAGAGTCTCTGCTCACAGGCCTAGTCTAGAGTCCCCGAAGCAAGCAGAGACACTGTGGTGCTCCTCAATTCCCTGCATTTCCTGTGTGTCCATGTGCAATAACCCCCTAGGTCTGGGCATGTTGATGCTGTCTCCACTACAGAGAAGTTACCTGTCCCTCTGTCACAAAGGCTCACTTACTGTGAACCCAAAGTAGAGAGTGGATTATCCAGCAAATCCACTCTGTACTTACAGAACAATTTCAGAGCACAAGGTCAGTCTTTTTAAGTCTCCTGGTGAATAAATTTTCCTAATTTAGACCTAATTTGTTTGAAACTGGTTGGTCCTACAAGAAATTCAGCATTGGTGTCAGTGTTTTCCTTGAGTCTGGTTACACATAATGGTAATCCAAACATATTAAGATTAGGGCAGTCTGGAACCTAATTTTAACTCTGCCCTTTCCTAATACCACAAGTAGAGAAAGTATAGGATTGAAGAATCTCATGTTTTTAAAAAATTATATACAATCTAATGCAGGACCAGAAATATAAAATGCTTTAATTATATTCATGTAATTACCACAGAGTTAAACATGTGTGAGAGCCTTAATCTTGAGTAGCTTAATGAGTGTATATCTTTTAAGTTTAATCATGTTTTCCAACTTTGAATTTGATGCAATTGAAACAAACCTGAAAAATATTTTTCCTTGAATTAATTGTTTTATTGGGTCTAACACCATCTTAATTTAGGTTTTTATGAGGGCATACCAAGTAATGGATTTCTAAAATTAGTAACTATCAGCCTAGATTGGTGGAAAAACTCATTTTTGAAGAGATTTATACAGCATGCTAAAAAATACTTTGTTTCAACTGAATTTAATACACCAGGAAATTCATGAACTTTAGAGCTCAGTAGGTATATCTTCTTGTATAATATGAATATTTGCTTTTAAATAAAAACCACTTAACAGTTTTCCACATTATTTAATTTTTTTACATGTTTCCCATTATTACAAGGGGATTTGATAACGGGCTGTATTTCACTAAGAATAGTTCTTAAAGCAGAACACACAAAGTAAGTTCTAGCAGGCAACACTGCAGTTTGTATATGTCTTTATCTTGGAATTACCTTGTCTCTGGTCAAAATAGGTTAGTTTTCCATATGTTACTACAAATTGTTCTGTCAATAGATGCCTTTGATCAATATCTAGGCAGAAGAACCTCCCTTTGATTGTGATATCTATTTCTTCAAGCCACTCAGTAGTAAAGGTTGATAAGGACAGAGATAAAAGGTTACCAACAGCCTGAGGTTTGGAATGTAGTTGAGAGCTAAGATACCCACAGATCAGTGGGGTACTGTTCAAATAGTGGGATCATCAACAAGAAACGCTGAGAGTGTGTGTTTTGCATGTTATAATCGGGAGTGCTATCCTTGCTTGTTATCGGTGTTGAATGACTAATGACCAAGCACTACACTTTGAAAAGGCAGAAATTAAAGGTGGAATTTTTGGGACAAACCACTGAAAGATTCATGCATAAAACTGTGGCAGATAAACTTTTCTTTTTGTACCTAAACCTGTCAATCTAGACATGGCGTGCTGCAGCAATACCTACATTTGTGGAGTCACAGTCAACCACAGGAAAACATAAAACCGTAAGGTTTGACTCACCCAGTGCTCCCAGGTCGTGCTGCAGCCAAGGGGGGTGATTGCAGCCCTGCAGTCAGGCATGTGAGGTGAGCTGTGGTAGTAGTTGGTACAACAGAACACTGACTGCCACTGAAGAAAATGAGGATGACCATGACAGCCATTAGCAAGAACATTTATATAGATTTCCTTTTTTCCATAATCTTTTTCAATGCAGTTGGCAATTCAGTATGGTCCAGTCTGTGCCATTAAGTGATAATGGTACCTTTCTGTTCTCCCATTACCTGGAAAGGGGAAATTCAACCTCAGTCCACTGAAATTTAGACAAATGGCACCATCAACATCCTGATATAAAGTTGATTGTGATGTCTGCTTTAATGCTTTGCCGAATGAGGACTAAACAAAAAAGAAAGCTAAGTGGTATCTCAACATTATAGGGGGATGGGAAAAATCAGTCAAGCTCTAACTAAATAAGGAAATACAATTCACTGCACTATAGAGGAAACACCTAATTTTGGCAGAAGTGTTTTACAAGCAATTGCATAATATGAAGAGCAAAGACTATATGAGTAACAATTTGCTCTGTTCATGGTGCTCAATTTCTGTTTCTTTCAGCACTTTTTGACAACTAAAAAATATTTGAAACCTTTTTTTCTGATTATGTAAAGCAAACATAGTATGTGCTAGGCTTAGATATGATCTACACTTAAAGTTTGTGCAAAAGTCTTCCATGAGGTGTCTATTGCTTCCTCTGACAGGACACTGGGCATCAGTTTTTGGGATATTTTGTATTGAATGCTCACAGAGGCACACAATATGGTTCAACAAGTGATCATACCCAAAACCTGAGCATATTCAATATTCCATGCTGCAACAAAGCCCTGTCTGAGACCAAGATTGCTCCTGCCTACCAGCAGCTTCTGGTTCATTCAGGACAATTATCCAGGCATTTGCAAAAGAGTATTAAAATTAATACTTTGTTTATAAATATATGTTTTCCAGGAAGCTCACAATTATTTCTAGTCACTGGGAAAGCTCTCAGGGTTACACTAAAGCTTAAAATATATCCCCAGAAGGCAAGAATATGAATATTAAAATTAAGCTAAGCAGGCAGTAATACAATAATTTTTCTGAAGTGGTGGCTGAGCATGTTTTACTTCCTAACTACATAGATATTAGCTATTTTACACACACAACTGTCATTTAGTTACTACACAGTAAAGACTGGGGTAGTCATTGAATAATTGTGTTTGTTTTATTTAGTTGAAACTCATGTACTCAAGCTTTTCTTCTCACTTCAAAAGGGCTATGAATTTATCCCCAGCTCAGCAACCTCACCCAGCTCCCTGGGGGAAATGAGAAACTGCAGATGGGATTTATCTTAGCTAAATATGGCTGCCCTAAGGTTAGGAGTCTAGTCTGCACCACTCACCCAGACTTCCTGTATGGCCAGTGAAAAATTACAATCATTTTATGCAATAAGTTCCATCTACCTTGGATGCTTTATTACTGTTGCAGCTACACTGCTATGAATCTATAGCTATGCTCTCCTAAAACGTCATGGAGCATGTGCTGTGTCTTGCAGCTTCTCTCCGGCTGCAGAACTCTTCCCTCTGGGATGCTCCTGCATTGCTGTGTCTGTGAGGTCAGCTCTGCATGGCCTTTCCTACCTAGCTTTTATTTTCAACGAGTGCTCTGACTTCAAAGAAACCCTGTTGATGTCTTTTGTTATCAGACACAGTCTGTGAGATGATTAAGCTAGAGACACACACAGATTGCTGAGGGGAGCAAGGAAGGGCTGCAGTCAGAATGCTGGTCTCATGAGGCCCTAGCAACTGCAGTGGCAGTGGAGCAGAGCCGTGGCCCAGGCACTGCGGAGCTGAGATTTTGTGTTGGATCTGGGGTGTGAGACCTAACTGCTGAAAGGCCACACACAAAGGCTTCCTACTGCATCTCTCCACTGTAGCTATGACTGTATGAAGAATTATATTCTATTTGAAATAACAGACAAATGGGTAAGTTTAAAGCTTCCTCCTTAGCAGAGATTTCAACTAGCCTCTTGGTTTGATTTTGCCTTAAACAGCCTTGTAGACACCACAGAGCATGCTAAATTTCTCAGCTGAGCAGCTACTATCTGAAAATCAGCATCTCTTGAACCATTTCTTGTAAGAAGATTGCATTTTCAATGCCATGTCAAACCTGACAGATTAAATTACTTTTGGAGTTTAAGGTAATATCAGGTTAAGCTAATACTTTAAGAAGCTGTTCCTCTCTGCTTTCAGTAGTCAATTACCACTTTTCTGCTCAAACTGAGCAACAGAGACTTATGTATATAAGGACATATATGGTGAAGATCAAATGGGAGAACCAATGTGACAGGTTAACATAATCCATCTTGGGGATTAGAATATAGTTGACTTTTTAATACTAGTTAAAATCTTTCTCATTATAAAGACATTCTCCCTAACAGACTGAAGTTTTTCTGCAGAAGAATTCTTCCATAGCAAACCATTTTTGGCAAAGCATGCTGTTTTCATCTTCTGTTCCTTATGGATCAGTAAATGGTTTTGTAGTCTCCCTGCCTTCTCTAGTGAAGATACACAGCTTTTGCAAACATGTTTTGAAAAGACTTGAAAGACTGTAGTGTTAAGGGACCATATAATCTGCTGTTTTATTCAATCTTATCTTCATGGTAAACTCCACAAACTGCCTACTCATGCAGCATCTAGCCTGTTTCCTTGATTGGAGTTTCCAGTTGCTGCTGTAAAGAAAAAAATCAGGAATTCTCAGTGTTAACAGCTCTCATATTTAAGAGCAATTACAGCAATATAAACCTAAGGATGGGTGGTAGAATCATCAGGGATTTATTTGAATGTGTTCTACTATTTCAAAATTATCTAGAAGAAATAATTTAAGTAAGATGTTTTTCTAAATTGGCAGGAAGTGACTACATAAGGCTGAAATTAAATGGCATGTACTTATTCACTGTGAGTTGAAAGAGAGTTTGATTATTCTAGTGTAGTTTGAAGTTACATCTAATGTCATGAAATTGCACTTGCAACCCTTAAATGGGATTCTACCCTGGTTCTACTCTTACAGTGGTTCTTTCATATGCTCCCTGACATGACACTTGCTTGGACCTAACAACCAAGTGACCTACATGTGAGTTAGAGGAGTATTACTTAATTTGCTGTTTCACTGGAAAAGTAATCCAACAAAAGAAAAAGCAATAATATTCTCTTATGTCAGTTCACTGAAAAAAGCAAACATTTAGGAAGGGAATATGACCAATCATTCTAAAGGATTCAGAGCTTTGAGAGGATCTGTAAGTCTGGATCTCAGATCCCAGTCTTACAAATGCTTGAATTTCATCTGAAAGGAGATGCTGCCAAAAAGCCCAATAGCAATTTCTGTGCTGCTGCTGATACATTCTCACATCACCCCTTATGCTGACATTGCATCTAAGTGTACCTGGGCCAGGCACCCCATGTACAGCAAAAGTGCTTAGCAGCATCAGCTTGTGCAACCACTGAATTTTAAAAATAAAAAAGCTTCACTTTTTGGAATTCTTATTGGTAAGTTGAAATTCAGGTATGTCAGTTCCCTGGTCTAGATCACTGAGTAGTTGTCTAATTGCTAGAGCTGGCACAGGAGGAAATGTCAAGTTATGAGCAGAAAAAGGTCCCTTTGGAAGTTCATTCCTAAATCATCTCAAAGCAAACATGAGATGTGAGACTACACCCAGGCCACAATGGATATCAGGTGTGGATCTGAAACACAAAGGATGAAACACCATCTGTATTTGAAATACCATCTGTTGTAATTTTGTTACATCTTTTTGTGCATGTTGCCTGGTTTATACTTTTAAGGTTCTTGTTCTCTGCAGAAATAACTGCAACAGCTGGTGTGGATGCCCCAACCCTGGAAGTGTTCAAGGCCAGCCTGGAGGGGGCTCTGAGGAACCTGGTCAAGTGGGAAGTCCCCCTGCCCATGGCAGGACTTTGGAACTTACAGCCTCTTCCAACCCAAACTATATTATGATTCTAGGAATCTGTTCTGTTAAGAAAATTTTCAGCAAGTATTTTCTTTTCTATACTGCTATAGTCATTATTCTGGATATCTATAAATATTACACAACATTCTGAATATGATTTCTGGTTTTGATCTGTTGATTCAAATAAAATGTGTCTTTAATTAACTTCTGAAGGGAAATATTATATGTGTTGGGTAAAAAAAATGCCATGCTTTACCAGCCTAGACAGACTCTGCTCTGCTAAAAGAAAATGTTTTGCATAAATCCACAGTAAAACATAAATACTCAAGGGACTCAGCTGTACACAAAGTGTGGCTTAGAGGCCAACAGCTCCATGATATATTTTGTGCTTATTTTGTGTAATTGATTTTTACACCATGTACTTCCTTATTTTCATTAAATATGAAGCATAGGTATGGGAGGCCCTTAGTGTAAAACTTTTATTTCTCTTATGTCACACCTTCTCAGGACCTTCCTGGTACTCATCTATGGCATATCTTGCAACTTCAACCTCTTCATGGGACAGAGGGACTTCACCTTCCACTCTGCTGCACTTTCATCACTTCTGGTTGTTGTTTGCACATAAAACAGATCTCTAATTTTCAGCCAAGTGTGTGCCTTCCAAAACCTGAAAATTAAGTCCATTTAGTAAATATAATTATCATCATCAGGCATTTAAAAGGGTAATGCTCGCATACAGTTCTCTTAATACTTCTTTCTTTTTGCTTCCTGTGACAACATGTTATGAAAAATAAGCATATGTCAGTACTGGAAAAAACCCTGGCATTTTTTAAAAATATAAAAATGCTTTCCAAGGGTGAAATAACAAGTACGGTAGTTGTTTCATTATATAATTTTTCAGAAAATAGAGTAGGAAATCGGTAACTGTTGTGAACCAAAAAAATAAGACATAGAAATGTCTAAGATGAAATCCTGACTCTTAAAGCATGTATTTCCCATTGATTTCTGCAAGGCAAGAATCTTATCACTAGCATTTGTGCTAATTATGCTTACTATTAACTCCTTCATCCTCCCTATGAGACAGTAAACTCTGATTTTCTTTTTTCTGTCTTGGAGAAACCTGGAGATGTGCAGCATTCACTCTCATAGGTTTCAGCAGACTCCAGGCCAGGGGTCAGCATCACCTGAGTGATGTGGTCACATTTTAAAAAATGCTTGATCCTAAGTTATTGTGTCTATTTTCTACAGCAGTTGAACAGAGGGGTAAAATATGACACTTGGAGTTTACCTGCAGATTCTCTACTGCATAAGCCACAGAAAGGTACATGGCACAATGAGCTACTTTTAGCTCCAAGTATCTGAGCATCTTCCCATTTTTTATATATGAAACAATAGTGTTGTGGGGCCTTTCATCTTCATGAGCTTTCATGGTTTTTGTTGCGAAACAGATCTTGGGAAAACATGGAGCTTGAAAGTGGTTGATGAGGTTGCCCTGCTGCCATTAATTTAACAGAGAAGTACAGAAGATGACTGTCCATAGTAACCACAGAAAAGATGCAAGACACTGGCCACCCTTTCATCTTCTGAGAGTGCACCCTAAAATATCTCTAAAATATGAATAGTGAGGAAAAATTAGGAGCAACTTGAGTATTCATACCTCTTCATCTGCAGTGCAATGTAATACCCAGAGGCTAAACATTATATTTCTTAGTTTTTAAATAGTTAAATTACTATTCTTAATTGACTCTGCTGAATCCTCAGAGTACAGAGGATTGACAAATATTTGAGTATCCATTCTTTTTACAATGAAAACTACAGAATTATGTCTGTGTTCGTGAACTGAACACAGGCCCAGGCTGCAGATATATGTGATCAGCCATGATGTTAAACTTTTAGCACAGTCCTTGGGACAATTTTAGTCTGTGCCAAAAAGAAAAACCCCCTGATGTCCCAAACTGCATCTGGGGCAACGAACATTATCAACACAGAGCCGGGATTTGGCTTCCTGATACCAACCAAGCAAATTCAGCAACGAAAATGAGAGCTGTGTCACAGCATTTAACCACGGGGCCTGTTTTATTTACTGCTATAGATATAATCTAAGTGTGTCAAAGAAGAAGAACTGTATTTTCTGATGCAGCTTAAGAAACCAAGAAGACTGATACTACCACATTCTTACACGTTATGATGCCATAAATTTTAACATTTGTATTTTCAAATCCTATAGTGCTTAGTGTGTAACTCTGAAGTGTCTTAAAACCTGTGAGCTGCTGCTCTCTCATGTTAAGACAGACATAACAAAGCTTCTCTAGGCCTGCTGTTCAAGGACACCCAGACTGTCCTAGGCCCAGAATGTGTAAACCAGCATCCTGGAAAGAGGAGCAAACTGGAAAGAATGACATCATTATCTAAAGTTGTAATTGGCGAATTTATGCTGATATGCTAATAAACCAAAACCTATAACTGAGTAAAGAGCTCGTGACTTATCATCCATTTTGTCGTCCATCTTAGAGCCCAAAGTGTGAACAACCTCTGGCTCCCCAGGATGGGCTTTGAAGGCCTTCAACTAAATATCCACTTTTATTCCCTTGCTCCTGTATGGTCTCTGTTTCTGGATAGCCACTTCAGGCATCAATTGCAGCTACAATTACACAAAATTCCATAACAATAAAGTTTTATTAAAATACACTTTAATTTATCTCAATATAATGCTTATATTTTTTATTATTTTCATTGTTAAAATCTTATGAAAATACATTTTTTTGATAAAAATATATGCTGGATGTTGCTGTAAGAGCTAAGAAATCTATCTTCTGACTTGCATCATCAATAGAATCTTGTCTAGTCTGTTCATCGCACTCATCAAAAATTGAAATCTGGTATATTTAAAATGTTTGTGATCAGAAAAGGTGAACTTTAAAACAGGTACTTTATTTGTTTCCACACATTTTTAATTGCATTCAACTCGAGGTTAAAAAGAAAAAACACAACATAAATTAGTCAAAGGCAACAAATTCTTGCCCTTGAGCATTAGCAGCACCCTACCTCAATGGAAAAAAGAAGTCTCTGTAGACATTCAGGAGGAGAGCAAACCAGAGGATTCTGGCAGTCACATCACTTGTCATTTGGTATGATGTAAAAGTTGCAGGTTATTCCAATACCAGAGTGGGGAGAAAAGAAATCAAAAGTTATAAATTAGCCAAGATTTAATAGCACTATAGAGAAATCAAGCAGTTACCGGTGATTACTCAGTGTTACTGAGTGATTTACATGAATTCCAGCATGCTAAAACTAATGTAATTTGCTTTTGTAAATAAAGAGTAACATCCAAGCATGCCTGTTTATCTCTTTTGAAAAGATAAGTGTTCCATCTGCCAGTAGTCTCTGCCTACAAGGCGGGGATTTATCTTATTGTATATTTTCATTATCTAATTATCAACAGTGATTTTTCCCATGTGGAACTACTTTGGCATTCTGATCTTTTTAATCTTATTTTCATTTAGCACTTTAACATATGATTAATAAAAAGTAAAATTACGTTGTCAATGTCTGGATCTTAACCATCATTTTTTAATGTTTGCTTTCCTTCTCTAATAGTTCATATAAATTACTGTAATTTAATACCAGTGATCACCTGAACATTTCCCTCTTCTTACCCTTTAACTCTTATGATGGTGAGAATTATGCTGAATTCTTCATTGCAGTAGGTGAGAGAAATCTGGCAGTAAATTTCTGCACCTATAATGCTGCTCAAACTGGAAGCACCAATGTATGATATGCATATGTGATAACTTTTCAGAGAAGAAATATGATCAGACAAATCATTATACAAGTTGTGGTTTCATTTAACCTTTTTAGTCCATGAACATATTTGATGTTTTCTTAGAGCAAATTTAATAAATTCAAACATCCCTAGACTTCCTGGCCAGCTCTATCCTTTGCTGGCATGTAGATCTCTGAAACTTGAATAGCTGGAGGTAACTTACACAGTCTGTTCATGCTACCTTTGTTACTTACACTTTAATCCAGTATAAAGCAAATAAACTTTCATCTTCTAAGCAGTTAAGCTAATTATGTTTGGCCAGAATCCCAAGTACTGGAATCAGTTCTATATACAGACATTAAAAAGACAAACATCATAAAATCCAGATGCAAAAAAAAGGGCAACTTAGTCTAACAAATTTTCTTTGGTGTGAAATATAAACAAATCCATATCAACCACTGTGGCACTTCAGATGTCAAACTGTTAATCAGTGTTTTCAAATAAAAATTTCTTTTGCTATGATGGTTATACACATGTACATTATTACTAAAATGTACTTTGATTCAAATACCAGTGGATGTTAGTCTAGCTTGTCGAATCTTTGAAAGTATTTTTGCAGAATAGTAATTATGAGTTACAGAATCAATTTCATTTTAATTCGATACTGTCTATTACTTTTTCCATTTAAGGATTTTCTGTATTTTCATTTCTATGTCACAAGTATCGGGGAATTATTGGTTTTTCAAAACCTACTACTAGAGTTCGTAATTTCAAAGTCCTTTTCAAATCTATCCAAGTTTCAACACAAGTTAACCCTCCAAGCTTTGCAGTGCTTGATTGTTCCCTCACACTGCTGGTGTAAAACTCTTCCATCTTCAGTGCTCTGGTTCCCAAACTCACACCCTAGTTCATATTGTTGTTCACCACCTTAGGTTCATGAGGCTGTTTGTGTAAAAGTAAGCCCCAATTATTCTATGGAATTTATAGGATCTATAGTGCACCATTTGAGATAGCTTGGGAGTTTTATATCTTATTAATTCATAGACACTTGTTTACCATTGGGTTAATTTAGTAGAAGGTACACTGCGAATGAGAGTGAAGTCCAGCTCCTTTATGTTACAAAAGTAATTTGAAAAATTATCATCTGGCAACATCCTGAAGGCAACCTATGAGCTAGTCTGCTTTTGAGCCATTATGAATCCTCAAGGCCTGTGAAGTAAATGTGACAGCTAGAGTTCACCAGGGATTTCCTGTCATGTCATTTTCAATCACTCTCAATGAAAATCAAAACTTCTCAGGGGGATATTTGCACCAGTTCTAATGAAGGTGCAATTCTTGTCCACAATAAGGAGGAGAGCAACTCACATTAGATTAGTCAGTATCAGGGATATGAGAGATAAAGGTTCAGGATTTATGTTTAGCAATTTTTTTAATAGCTCCTATAAAAAGAATGCGAAGATGCACCTCAAAAGAAGCAGATGGAGCCATTCATGGGGGATTTAGGAGACTGAGGCAGGCACAGTTACATCAGGACCTGCTGAAAATGTTACTCCTCTTTTTTGGCTGCAGACTACTGATCCAGAGCTCTGCTGGAGGAAAGAATCATGTTCATGGTGTCTCAGAAATAGTTAAATTTAACTGTGAGTGTAGGTGTTTTGATATTGCTTGATATGGGCTAAAGGATGCTTTTGTAATTCTTCCTCCATCTTGCTGCAGGCAAAGAGAGGTGAGATAATGCACAGTAGGTGTTGCTGGAGCTGGAGGACACCACCTCCACTGCCTTAGATTCCAGTCCTTTTCCTCTCAAGCTGTGCATGATGTAGGTTTCTCATAGCACAAATTTAGATCCTAACTACTGGTTGTCTCATTTTTTCTGCTGTGAGATAGAAAATGTCTTTCCTTATCACTCTTACTGGGAACCATTACATCCCAGAAACGGACAGTGAAAGCCTTGAAGAGCAAAAAGGTGAGATATTCCAGGATTCCATCATTCCCATGGCTGCTGCATTGCAAAATGCTTGTTAAAATTTGACTAAAAGCTGCCTAAGTAAAACTTATAAGTCAATTCCATGATTTCAGCACCAAACACCAAATTAACTGACAAGTCTAACCTGATCAATCCTCTAAGCTCAATAAATTTCTGAAGCTCATGAAAGTAACTTTCACTGTAACACATTTATTTACACCTTTAAAAAAGGACTGATCAGGATCTGTCATTGTTGCTATGGTTCTATTAGTGCTGGCATTCTCTGAAACGTGATTATTTCAAGGACAAAGTAACCCTTTAAAAAGAGAGCAATAATACTTGATTTTGAAAGGAGCCAATGCTACACAGGTTACACTCCAGCTTCTTCACGGAAGACTGACAAATTTTTTTAGTGCTTAGGGACACTCCTTCCTTCACCTAAATAAGCCACAAACCAGCAATACAATGTTTATAATGCAGCTCTAACAACTCGTGTTATTTCTTTTCCCCAGGAATGCTACTGGCTCTGAGCTTCCTCACAACATTCCTAGCAGATTTCAGATAGTTTGCATAGGGAAAAGCTAAATATGCTTTATTTACATTCTGCCTTGTTAGCATATCTCACACATTAGTATACATTAAACCAAAATATTCTAAGTTTTTACTCTCCTTATTCTCTAATTCATATACTGTGCCTCCACAGAGGTTATGCCTACAGGAAGGGTGTCCATATTATGCACATTAGAGTAAGAATGATTTATAAGCTTCTTCAGATATACCACCTACATATGTTTGAGGAAATCTCAATTTAAGTGGATTCGAGTAAGGATGATGCCTTACCTATATCAGAAATTTGCTAAATATATTTAAATTAATTACTATATTTACCTATTTATGTAGTTGCATTGGTTCAAAACTTTACTAAGATAAGCCTATTTATCATATTTAATTTAGAAGAGCAGGTCTGACATTTCTCAGGTCAACACAGACTTCTGCACAGTGAGGGTAGAATTAGATTAAGTATGTAGGCCAACTTTTAATAGCTGATGACACCATAGGTTTTCAAATGCATGGGTAGCTCTGGATTACTTACTTTCCACTAAAAGCCAGCAGTAGTTGGATGAGTAGTTTCCATGGTGTTCCCGTCCTGTGCAATTTCTTTCTCACAGATTTGGATTTCTAATTTACAAATAAATTTTAAAGCAAAATAAAAGTCATTCTTCTTTCATGCAATTCTCATAAACTTACAACTTGATTTCCCCCATGAAGAAAGGTGGTCTACAGGGAAGGATAAGGCCTGTGACCAGTGTGCAATCACTGTAGAATTGAGTCTGTTTAAAACTAAGTATTTGATCATATCTGAAGTATGATAAGCTATTTAATGCTTTTATATAAAATGCTGTTGGAGCAGTATACAGACACCTAGAAGGTCTCTTCTAGCCATACATTTTATTTTAGGATCAGTTTGATGTTAGCACACCTTTGCCATAAGGCTTCAGTAGTGTTAAAATTCAGAGGTCTTATTCTCCTCTGAAGTGGAGTCCCTGATGTAGCACGGTCACGTCTCCTTTCTGGCTCTCTGTGCAAGAGGGACTGTCTGACACAGGGCATTCAAGGACATTTACAATGCATGTTCAGCCACTGAGGGAGTACCAGGCTTGAGTCACTCAAGCTGCAATTCCCATGAGGCGGCGTGGCAGCTGAAGGATTCCTAGTGCAGCATGCCAAGGCTGGGCATGTGGGCTTGTATCTGCAAAAATGCCTAAGCTTTAATTTTCTGGGCATTTAGTGACATTGCATTCCAAGGAAAGACCTATTTCTTCAGATGTCTGCCCTAATAAATGAGTTGCTTGAAAATACATTTTCCAGTACAAAGCTAAAGAGTGAAATCCTTAATGCACTCATGAGCCAGCCATGTGCTTTGCTTCTTTAACCAGAATGACAGGAAAAGTTACCGTCAGCATTTTCTTAGACACTCACACACTCAGCTTTTCCAAATGACATGGATATCCCATTGCAATATTTGAACTCTGTTAAGAACAGCAGTTTCTTCTAAGGTTGGGGGTGAACTTCCCTAACTACTTTTCCTTTTCTTTGTTTTTCCCCCAAAATACATAGTTTTAGTGAGGGTCCAGTGGGCCGTTAAGGACTGTCTTTATTTTGGCTTTCCTTTTGACTGAGCCCTTTATAAGAGATGTTGTGCGGTTTCCCTTTAGAAGAAGAGGAGTTTTGTGAGTAGTTAAGGGCAAAAAATTGAATTTGTTAGTGGTGCATTCCACACTTTTATGACTAAGCCCGTAGCACATGTCTGTGTAACTGGTACATAACATGATACTAAATCAGCCCGCATAACTAAATTGCAGCATACCATTGATTTTAGTCACTAATAAAACACATACATGTGTTTCAAGTGGTTTTAATTATCTGTTTATTATGAAAGCATGTTTTCTTTGCTGTGTTTCTATAAAGTTTTGATGTAAGAAAGAATTTTTCTTCCAAATTTAAGCTCAACTTTATTATTTGATACATTTTTGGACCAGGCAAACAGTGTCAAATGGCCATTTACCAAACTATTGTTCTTCAACTATGACCTCCTAAAGGTGGCACAGAAATCATGCCTGAAAGGTGGTGTTCAGGGAGGGATAATTAAAGGTCTGATGGATTGTATTGATAGGACTTTGTCATTAGCTTCACAGACATAAACCACTCCTTGAGCAGAACAATCTGTAAACCTGACTAGCAAGCTCACAGCTCTCTGCTCACAGTCTGTTTGCTTCTGTCTCTGATCTGATAACTCTGGCCTCTGTTATTCCCTGTCTTCCACTCTTCATTTTGTTTTTATCCCTTCCCTGACAGCAGAACTCTAACTCACTCCCACTGCTCCTTTCCTCTCTTCCTGATCTTGTACAGCACAATGTGACTTGGGGGTTTGGAAGCCCTTGTGTATCATAGATGTGTTTTCTCTTCCAGTTTTGCCATTTCCCTAAGTAGCACTGTTCAGAGTAAATCTACTTAGTTCCAGTATCTTTTTCCACATCTCTGATTTACTCCTTAAGCTCCCCATTTTCCTGTATCCACTTATCTCTCTATTCAGATGGCATGTCACTAAAATCTTTGGAGAGGAAATCAGCAAAGGCTTCTGCTTTGTCTTGCTTTCTCTGCTCCCCAACTTTCCTTTACCCTTAAGGCAGAGATGCTGTAGCAGCTCTCTTCTCAGAGCTCTGCTTTTTTCAGCAGACCCATCCCTTCATCTCACTCTTCTATTTTATCCTCTTTCTATAGCTTTTGCCACTTTCCCCTTTCTGTATAACCCTGCTTCACTTTACCCCATGTCACCTCCCTGCCCTTGTCTCTCCAACAGGTGTCCTATTTACCTCCTACTTTACAGGTCCACTGAATGAAAAATTGAGCTTCTCTCCTCTGGTTCCATCCAAGGCGAAATTCTACCAAAACCTTGATTGCCAAGGTCTTTTTAAACCTTTAGACTATGTATCTTTATCCTACTTAGTATCTCTCCCTCAGTTTCCATTATTGGCTCACAGATATTAACAGACACATAATGGTGCTCTCAGCAGTTTATACTCACTAATTCTAAAACAAGGATCTTCATTCCTCATCCAGCTTTGTTCATTATGCATGGGAGGAGCTACTGACAAACATTGACAGGACGTGGTTTCTTTACAGTCAGAATCCTCTTTCCTTGATCTCTGTGGATAATTAGATAAATGCTAGATTACTGGCCTGCAGAGACCTTTATCACTCCTTTTGATAAATTAATTTGGTATTGCCTAGTCTCCTTGTATTCGTTTGTCTGCATCTGTTCCTTTGTCTTATCTTTAGGTGATTTTTGAGGCAGCACTGTGAGGATTATCCAAACTTCATAGAACTCTTCCCGTAGCGGAGTCTCAGTCCATGACTAAGGCACCACCACTTGATTTTGTCAGTAACAACCATGCCTTAAAGGCTTAACTGAATTTCAGCTGTACCTAAATGCACATAATTGTTAATAAACCAGCTCCTATTTTTACTGGAATGTTTAAATTTAAGGCCTTTTTCAGTAATTTAGTCTCCTTTGTAATTAGCAATAGTAAGAAACATATGGTTACCCTTTGATCTTAGCAACTAACCATATTTTGAGATCTCATAGGTTATTCCCACTGGATGGAGAAATTGATGAGGTAAATAGCCTTTGATGTTTATTTTTCCTTATTTCTGAAAAGGTTGTTTTCCGAGAAAGAAATTACTTTTTTTCTTGAAAACATCAGGATTCAAGCTGCCAGAAATAGTGCATCCCCAAGTCAGTACCCAAGCAATAATCTACTCTGTGGACTTTTCCTAAGGCAGACATGAGCATTAGCTCTTTTTATGTCTTCAGTTATTACTGAGCTTTGCTTCACTTCTTAATTTGAAGTCTCTTCTACATACACATATTTCCATGCATGTGCAAGCTAGGCAAAAATGCTTCACTATTTTTATTTGGATTTCTGTTTTGAATCTGGAAACTCCTGCTTGCCTACATGGAGGGGTTGAATGACCTCTTACAAATATTATAAATAAGCAGCAAGTTCATCTCTATACAAATAATACATCAATTAAATGGAGGTTTCTTTCAATAATTGTATGCAGTTGCATTTACTATGGATTTTCCTTCACGGTCTGTAAAATCTCAACAGATAATAAAACTGGGTTTGTATTTTGGCTTTGTAAATCTCTGGAAAAACTGTCTCACTCAAAAACATAAAGGATTTTTCACAGATGACTGGAAATGGAACATTTACATGGAGACATTGAGATATCTTCATTTTAAAGCTGTACAAAAAATATTTTTTATGCAGTAAGAGAGGCAAAACTTGTAGAAGTCCTTTACTAACACTCACTGAGCATTCCAGAACCTGTGAGAAACCCAGCCAGAACCTTTGCATGTAGCTTTAGGCTTTCGTGTGCATTTGGAAGACTCACTTGTGGATATGTAGTTATGTCATGTGATGTTGTGGTGTCATAAACAAAACGCACGTCATGGATTTTATTATAAACTGCAAATAGGGTAGTACAGCCCTTGCTAAACCATAGGTAAAAGCTCTGTTAGTTTCAGTCACACATTTCATAGCTAGTCACTTTCTATTAGCATATTTTAACTAAAAGCTATCTTGTAAAGTCTAATATATTTGATATGTTAAAGAATGCATAATATATTTCTGTCAGGAAGAATCCTTTTCAATTGCCTTAGTTATTCCTTTGCATTTTCAATTCTAAATTTGTTTGTATAGTCTTCCATACATACCCTGCATGCAATTACTGTCTCCCAGTAGCTGTGGGGCAAAACAGCTAATTTTGGATTTCTACCCATACTTTGTGTCATTCCCTTGGATCTTAGCTCATATTGAGACACCTTTTGCTGCATTAGTAATCCTACTAGAGCATTGTCATTCTGGCTTTTTTATTCATCCATAAGTTTCACACCTCTGCTAGTTCTGACAAAGAAAGGCCAGTCAGTTCTACACATGCTGGGTTGCACTGGGTACAGGAACATATGAAAATGCCTTCACAGACCCAACAGACAGGAGTGTGCCCTGCCCTGCTCCTGGGATGGATTCCTCCAAGCCTGCTCTAGTCAGAGAGCTGGTTTGTGTCAGTGCAACGTGGTGTCTCAGCAGTCACCTTTGCTGTGAGGTGTAGAGAGTTTTGGGAACAGGGCTCCCTCATGCAGTTCTGTGGCCTCTGGATGGTGCCCACCAAGCTCATGAGTGTTTGCCCAGGCAGAATCACAGCTGACATTTTGTGGTTTATATATTGTATTCTTCACTTGGCAGCGTTCAGATCACTGGGGCATTGTCTTCATCCAGCCTTGCACAGGGGCAAATACAGAAAGTAGAGTGACACCTGCTACAGCTCTATATATGTATTCTCAAATGATATGTGCAAATTTCTGTAGCCCCATGAAAAAAGTTCTTTTTCAGACTCATTTACAGTATAACAAAGCAGTTGTTATAAACTGTAACCTTTCAACACTGATCTTGGTGAATATGCAACAAAAAGATAAGGGTTTTGAGAAAAGCAACTGCAATGAGCTAACTATAATAATACCTTGCTCTTGTACTGTCCTTTTCATCAACTGATCTCAGAGCACTTTAGAAAGGAGATCAGTATCATTATCCCCATTTTACTCATTGGCTTCATTTTCTTACAGTGCATTGTCCTGATTTGCAAAATGTATACAAAACTCTTTATATTCATCTTTCAGATCCAATGTGAAGTGGGAGTTATACTCGCTCTGGCATGAGAGGGTGCTTTCTGCCTTTCACATCCTCCAACCCCTACGCACACAGACCCTTCTATTTTTTCCTGACTGAGTGGTTTTGCAGAGCAGAGATCAAAAGGACATTTATCAGTATCTGTCTCCCTTCAGACCATTGAAGCCAGACTTCTGACAACCCTTAAAGCTGAAAGAAGCATCAAGAACAGGGAAAGAAAAGAAAGAAAAAGTCCCATGGCTACACTGTCATTGTCAGATTATGGAGAAGGAAATTGCAGTGTGAGAGCACCACAGGTTCTTTGAAGGTAGGGAGGCAGGGAATGGGGACTCTGGCCTCACTAGATTGTTGGCTTGTCCAACTCAAAAAACTCCAGGCCCCCAAGTCCTCAAAGACTCTTGAGCTCTGAAGTTGAAACAGCATCCTTGTGTTACACAGCTGTGGTTAAAGTTGACATAAACTGCTTTAAACACATAAAATTCATTAGAAAGTACCAAGTGTGTCATTTAAACATAGTCCTTCCTTCATCTAGTTTCTAAAACTAGAATAATAGGGTTCAGAATTTCCTTTGCTAGAAAAACTCTTGTGTATAAATGCTGAAACCTGGAGTAAAAACTTACTAGTCTGAACTTTTCCAGACTCCAAGGGATTCAGGCTAGGGATTGTCTGAAGCTCCTTGCCTAAATACTGAGCCAAGACTGCTGAGGTGATATTAGACAGCACAGACTGTTCAGCTAAACCAGAGGAAAAGTCCATGGCCCCTTTTATGTCAGATGTTCTCAGTATCTCAGTACCCCTTTGACAGTATCCTCTATCTTCACTGAAGCACTGGGGATAATTCTGCTTCTGCATTGCTTGAAATAATCACGTTAGTTATGTGATTCACTGATGAAAGAGGAGCAGATAAATCCCTGAGCTCTGAACTTGGAAAGCAGAAAGAAATGATGGATGAACCTTCTGCATTGGCAATTCAATCGAGTTTGGATAATGAATCAAATGTTTAGCTGCTTACCCAGACTGTATGCCCCCAAAACTCTCCAAACAGTACTATCTGACCCTGGGACTTCATCCAGCTCCCTTTGAAATCAATTAACAGACTCTCATGACTTCAGCTGGGAGCCCATCAGGCCCTAGGGCTCAAACAGGTTTGCTCTCGCGTGACTTACAGATTGTTTGGCAGTGTGGCTGAGATGGGGACAAGGCTGACAGAACATGAGTCAAAAGATAAATCTCCAGTCAGGGAGAAATGGGACAAGTGAAAATTCAAAGGACTTTAAAAACCCTCTAAGAAAACCTCTGGTGGCACACCATTATCATGTATTTATTTTCTTTAGAAAATAGTTGATTCAGTTTGGCTTTGTGGAAAAAGAGAACCAAAACCAAACCCAGACATTCTTAGTTGGACTATTCTGGTTCACCCACATCGTTACATTTTATTGTCAATAGATGATTATTTTGAACTCAATGACTGAGAGATGTATTTTGATAATGAGTAGGACCTGAAAGAACTTTTTCAAAAATATTCAGATTTACCTTTGAATTAAATAATGGGAGCATATCTAGTAAATTCTCCACCCATGATCAGGGAAGAGTTTAGAGATTCCATATGGCAACTTGCACCAAACACAAGGAAGCTGGACAAAAAGATAAATTAATTGGGACACATCATCTCGAAGTTTTGCACAGTGTCATTACTACCCAGAGATACTCAACAGGATGTGGTTACATTTCATCTTCTTGGCATTTCAGAAATGTGTCTGAGCCTGCATTGTTGAACCCTTTTCAGATTTAAGAGCTGTCAGTCCCAATACTTTTGTGTGACAGTGTAAATAAGAAAAGGATAAATGTTTATATGGAGGTTGTCAACATAGGATTCATGTATTTACAGGAGGAAAAAACCTATATGTTACTAGCAACTAGCAACAGATTTTTTTTTAAATATAACATTGGTGTTTACATTTTTTTTCCTAAATAAGATGTAAAACATTTCTAATTGAAACATAAAAAACTTTAAATAAGCCATTTTCTCATTAAAAAATACCAGACTGATCCAAAACAATGACACTTTCTGATAAGAAGAAACTTTTTGGTAAGAAAATAAGCCAGTTCTATTAATAAATCCTTGTATCTTCATAACTATTTGATGGATATTTTTGGACTCCCTGGTTTTTCTTCCAAATTAACCTTATTAATTTGAAGGGGAGAAAAGAACACAGACGTGTTTTGTCTCTGTGCAGCAGTTGGGTCACAGTTGCAGGCCCTTTTTATTAATCTTTTTATCAGTAGACACCCAAAAGGAGTTTGAAAAGCCTCAAAGAATTAAAGCTCCAGGTGTCAATGTGGTGGCACCATTTCAGGCCACCTCTGTGAGAGCACTGAGCTCGTTTGGCACAGCTGACAGGAGCAGCTATAGGGACAACCATCCACCCCGTGTGGCCATGCACATTAATATGAAAAGATTCTAGTATAAAAGGCTCTAATATAAAAAGACTACACAGAGCTGAGACAAACAAGACCATACATGCCCTAAAGTGCCTATTTCTGACCCTAGCCTGCTGCCTGAGAATTGTTTCATGAGCTTTCATAGGGTGAATGTGGTCTGAAGATTTTAGGGAAGGTACAGTTTAGGATATGCCTGTACAAGGAGCCCCAAATGCCAGACAGAATTGAGTCCAAAACATTTTTTAATCCAATTTTCTTGTTAGTACCTTCCACTTGAGTTAAAGGCAAATGGAAAACAGAGAGATACATGTTACTTGCTTTTATAGCTGTTTTCTGGCTGGTTCATAGTCTGATTCTCAGGGACTCATAGAGGGAGAGCTGGGCTCACAACACTGAAAGAAAATGTTCAAATGCAAAACATGTCCCTTTATAATGAGCAGAGATCATGGCAATATTTCCATTCCTAATGTCTTTCAAAAACCAACTTCATGAAATGTAATTTGAGGCCTTAAACCATGTGACACAGTTCTGCTAATGGTAAAAAATAATTTAAAAAAAGTTATTTTATTTATTAGTTAAAATTTCTGAAAGTTATCACATATTTTTAATTTCCACCCAGTTGTGGATTATGTGAAAACTCTTTCCTCAATGAAAAAGGCAGACTTTATACTGGTTCTGATAAGTTGGCTTCACTGCATCTGATGCAGGAAAAAAAATAAATCAGGATTTGAAGTATGTTTCTTGTGACTCTTCTGTCATCTCTGAAAGAAAATTAATATTGGTGTTATCAGTAGCAGGTTACCTCTCCTGCCTGGATCTGTAACTTGTGCTACAATGTACACGGTGCTGTAGAAGACAAAGCACGCCCAGCGTGTCACATCAAAACAACATGAATGTCACCAGGCTCTCTGCTTGGTCTACCTCTGTCTGAAGGAACTGGCCATGAATCCCAGTGCCCTGAATGTGCTCATCCAAACGTGATCACTGGGAGGAGCAGGCTGGCAGATTCTGCATCACACTGATGTCCAAAGGCTGTTCTGGAAGCACCTTCCAAAAGTGGGCATAAAAATTACATGGTTTCTTCAGAAAGCTGAACAGTGGGAACCAGAGGGAAAGGAATCCTAATTCACAGGAAAGATTAGGAGAGTTGTTTGCACTCTCAGTAACATAACAACATAAGGCAAAGATGCCAGTCTATTCAAAACAGTTTATTATGAATGTCTACAAAAATCACCAAAAAAATTCTTCATTCTTTTGTGGTGTTTGTCACAATATAATGAAAATCTCTTTCAGACTGTATTGGGCAACAGATGCTGGTAGAAAATCCCTTTGTGTTGTGGGTAAAGTCACAAGAGAATGTATTCTTCCACTGAAAATATTGGGAAAAGTAGCTTTAGATATACATCATCATCCTGGAGATCAGATACAGCTCATGGAGGGAAAATCTTGTCTGTTTGTGCAGGTTATTTGGGAAGACTGTGTTGACATTGTAGTTTCAAGCTTGATGTCACCAGTTCTCAGAAACATCTACTCTTTTTTGTCTAATATGTGCATACAAACCAATGACAGTGCAATTTTGGTGATGGAGGATACCTTCTGAACAGCTTACACGTATTTCAGAAAGAATTCAAATGTAGTATAGAAACTCCACGTTCTTTAGAGTAATTAATAAGTTAGTTATAGAAGCTGTAGTTTTATAAGACAGTAACTACAACCAGTGGACATTTCTTTGTCATGAAATGTCTCAGGTGATATAATTCCTAATAGTCAGGTCAAATCACACATTTGTAAGTCTAACTGCTCTGTGGAAATGCATCCTAGGGCACAAACATGACTGAACAGCAATTAAATTGAAAACTGGAAAAGCAAAACTGGATAGAAGAATGGCAAAATTATATATTAGGCCCTTTTATTTACTGACTTCAGTAGGCCATATGCTGAAGTTCTGACTCAATCCCTACTATCCTAGCTAAGTAAAAATTTCATTCAAGTTAAAAAGTAATAATTAAATGATAAACCAACAAAGGAGGTAGATTTTGGGATGGAGAGAATAAATAGTAAGATTGACATTTTCACTATTGTATGCATTAGAACGGCCACATTTTTTAGGAACACGATAAATCAAACTAAAATCTTGAAAACTGAAATCCACACAGGAAAGGGTCTATTCTCAGTTGAAAAAATTATTATTTTTTTTTCTTATTGTCTCCAGAGCTCTCTTCTCCTTTCTTCTTTGGCATTCTTCGCTTATTACTATATTCATCATGATTGTGGTGCATTTGAAGAAAGGGTATGTGTTGATAAACTTCCTCATTCTTTATGGACCCAAAATACAATTACGGCAATTACATATAATAGTGGCAATATATATTTTTAAAAGCCTTGCTGAGACAGCTGCTTTGAAACAATAATGAACAGCCATGTTTTAAATCACTTATGTCTGAGACTGGCTCTTTTGCCTTACTTATTTTCTAGAAATGTTATGGAAAGTATTTAAAACAGAATAGCACAGGGTCCTCGTTGAAGTTTTGCAGTAAAACATGCAAAAAGAAGGCCTAAAACCAGAGATGACAGTCACCTACTGCATTGCTCTAAATTCTTAAGGGCTTATTCCCATATGCAGAATTGAGGCTCTTAGGAAGTGTTTTAGGAAGATGTGAACTCTTTTTCTGCCAAAATAAGTGGCTGATCTTCAAGAATTCAGCACCACTTGACAGAAGAAAATCCCTCCCCATAAGCTCTATTCTGGGATCCGCTGTGTGCCAAGAACATTTGATATGTAGGTCTCATTTACCTGTTGGGCAAACTTTCCTGTCTAGGTGGGTGGTGAGTTTATCTGAAATGCTGGTTCTCTGATATTCCAGTGATGACCTCTAGAAAAATGAAAAAGTTACAAATATTTGTTTCATATGGTTTAGACTACAACATACTTTCAAGAAAAAATCCTGGTGTTTATCTCCTAAAAACACATTTAACTTTTACTTGAACTAAAGAACTATCTGCTGACTCCTTATTAATGTCCATCAATCAAATATGTTTTCATCTTCATTCTGCATCAATTGATGGACATTTTATCAGACAGACTTTTCTGCAGAGAGGGAGCCTACAATCAGCATATAGGACAAAGTCTCTGCATTTCTCTTGTCCCATATTGCCTCACTCCCTATATTTTCAGTCATCATCATCTCATATTTTCAGAAATTTTATAATGATACTAAGTTATCACAATCTGACAAAGTTTGCACATCCTTTACTCTGCCCAAGCCGATGCCATGGCAGGAGGCATGTGCTTTAGATATGTATTCATCTGTGCCCAGTTACAATGACTGCAGTGTATGCTGATGGTGAGGTTTTTTCCATAAATGGGGTATTTGACTCCTAAAGCAGCACTCAGTAGAATTAGCAACTTTCTGTCTCACTCAATCTTAACCCGTAATCACTGGATAATAAGCTGCATCTTTCTTCCCCTCTCATTGCATTTTTTCTTTTAAACCCCATTCTAAGTTATTTAACTTTTGCATTGCACTGGAAGCCTTGCAGTATTAAGTTCTGCAGGTGATTTCAGAAGACAGAAGATAAAATGTTAGCTACAGCACTATTTAGCATTATAACTACATATCTTATGAGACACAGCTCCTGAAGTGTGGTAGGTAAAGCTTTCAGAGCAAGAGCAGGTAAGGAAAGATAAAGGAATGCAGTTGAACAGTAATGTTTAAATAGCAAAATTTTAGTCGTGAAAAACATATTAACATGTAACAGGTGATTCATATTCCCATGTAATTCAAATGCATCTGAATGTGATGAGGAGAGCATTGGAGATCAGGTGGGGATCAGCAAGTATCTTGCAAGATTAGACTCATATGATGTTGTCCTTAGAATTACCTTTTTTACTCACCACTAATCTCTTCTACTTCCTTTTCTTTCCTAGTCACTTTGTTTCAAGGGAACTGATAAGGCCCTTAAGGCAGTCCCATAATGATACTAATTAATTAATAATTGGTAGCAATTTGGGTGTGTTGAAGAGCTGACCTCAGATAATTCATGCATTGTGACATGATGTACTTGACAGTGCCAGCAGCAGAAACAGCAGGAGTGCCATCCTCCAGCTGCCAGAACTAATTATAAGCAGTTTGTCTTTTCCCTCAATGGCAGATTCTGTTTGTTTCACAACAGCCAATTTAAAAGTCACTTTTAATATCATCATCAACAAAAGAATACCTGGAAAAAAATGTGTTCACTTTTGACTGAGAAACTGCAGAATGAGTTGGATTTCCATGGTCACTTTTGCTAATTCAAACACTGAATAGAAGGTAAAAAGCAGATGGAAAGTTTCTCACAGGAAAATATAAAAACTGTTCTTGCATTTGCACGATTGATGTGGTGCTGATGAGTTAGTTAATACAGCAATGTAAACATAGAGTCCCCTCCTGAAGCCCTTGTATTATGTGATCAAGCTTATGACAAAGGAGCATAGGATACATTTTCCATGAAAACTAATTCTGTGTAAGTCTTAGCAGGGGTAAGGTGCTGAGAAAGTCATGTAGTCTTACAGAACTATCCCAGTGTCAGTTGAAGGTAATTCACTGTTATGAATTCTCACCCTTCCTATTACTTTGTATGCTCACACCATTAAAATCCTGTCTTAAAATTTCATCCTTCTTCTATAGTAAGGTGAAAAGGTTAATTCCCAAGGGACTAATCCTGTGAGGTGCTGGGCTCTCTCAGCTCCCACTGACTTCAAAGCTAAATACTTGCTTCACATGAAAGCCTCTTTAATTTTCTATTACTGTAAGGTATACTTGTATACAGCAGTGGGAGCAGTTGTCATTATAAATCAGACAGTTTATCAGGGGAGCTATTCTCCAGGGCTGAGCAGATTCTAACACACCACGACATACTTTATTTGTTAGCCTCAGTTCCACAGGAATTTTATTCAGGCAGACACCTCAAGGCATGCATCTTTTCAAAGTGTTTAGGCAGGAAGCGAAATTCAAATTAGATACACTTACGATGCAAATTCATTATTATTTAGCTCAAAACGACTGAGGCTCAGGGGTTGTAAATCCTGCCATAAAGAGATCTTTCAATTACCTTCTGTTCAGTGAATCAGAGAAGAGGAACCCTTTCCCTGGCTTTTTCATGCAGAACAAATTTGACTCCCAAACAAATATCAATCACCATAATACTCTATATTTTGGCCTCTATACAGACCAAACTCCAAGCTGTTTTATATGGGATTTTCTTTTAAGATTGAGTCAAACCAAAACCTTGTATGATTAGTGTGACTGAATCTGAACCCAGTCTTAAATGGCTCCTCCCTTTGTAAGCTCAGCAAATCTCCAGAGGATGTGTGAAACCTGGAGCCCAATCTAGATCAGATTTAGGACTTTATTCTTTCCTTTGAAATTTCATTTCTTCCTCAGCTCATCCCTATCCTTTGTTCCAAACTTCCAAACGGCAGACAAAACATATTATTGCTTTCCCTCTAGTATTTCCACAGCATGAATTTCTTGATGTCTCAAATTTCCCTTCACCTCCTCACCTGATGTTTGACTTTTCTAACAGTTCAGTTGATTCTCCTTCTCCTTTCCTGTCCCTGTTTAAAACATGGCTGTTAGGGTCTTTACCTTACATGGAATCCTTTTGTTAGTTTCTCTCCTTCCACTGCACGAGATTCACACCTTATTCCCCCAGAATGCCTTGAACTTTTCCTTTTCCTTGCCTCTCTGTTTTTGTGTTATATTGATCAGTCACACCAATCTGCTCCCCAGCAGCCAAATTTCACATTTCCAGCCTCGAGTTTTATGGCACAAAACATTGGGAAAGTTTTATGTTTGTTTCTGCTTTGATCTTCTGAACAGGTAAAAGACCAGACAAGCACAACCTCACTTTTCACAGATCTTTAAAAAGCATGTGAACACCTGTGACCACAGGCAGTGCCTTGGCTGGGACTGTTCCTTTGCAGTCAGCATAGGGCTTCAGTCAGTATAGTTTTTGGTATGTATATCCACTCTTTAGATTGTCTACAGGAAAATTCAGCTTTCTCATTGCACAGTGATAATTGTAGAAGTGATGGTTTAAAGCTTCTCTATGACACAAACTAAAGGAAAGAAACAATTCCTCAGATACAGAAAGCTGTCCCAAATAACACTTTACAAAAAGCCTATTTCTCTGACATGGAGAATTTGTAGGCTTAAGTTTTAAGTTGCTCCTATTTAAAAAAAAAATCCTTAGATTCATATTTAAATATCATTTGAGGACAGATTCATAACAAAATGTATATTCCAGCAACATTTTTGCAAATATTTATTGTATAAATCTTAGAACAACATTCAAATATGTCTTCTTAGCAAAACCTGCTAGTGAAGCTCATATTCATCAAATGAAATATTTGTTTCATTCATCAAGTTAAATATTTGGTTATATTCTACCTGTGTACTGTATTTTCTCGCAGAATAAATGAGTAGTTACAGTTTTAAATGTATTTTAAATGAGACCATGCTTTCCCAAAACAATCATGTATGGCTGCAGTGCTAGTGAATAGTGCCCAACAAACGTCTTCAGAGACTGCAGTTCCTGTGGGTTAAATCCAGAGACTGTAACTTTACATCAATTGTAGAAGGTACAGATCCTGTGCTTAGGGAATAGAGGCTCTGTCAGGAGGTCAGGGTTCCATTCTCCACCCTGCAGGACCTGCTGCTTCACCTCAGGCCACTCACCTGAGCTCTTTGAAACTCACTTTGCTGTGAGGGGCGGCTTAATCTTTCCTACCTACTCCACAGGGAAGTTATGAAGCTTATTTTGCTAATGTTCATTAAGTGCTTTGAAATATTTGACTCAAAAGCAAAGCTTTTTTTCCTAAGGTGTTGTTTTCTTCCATAGAATTGGTACTACATTTATAGTTATGGTAACAGCTCTCCAACACCACTAATAAAACTGAGTCCTAAGGGGAAGAGTGGCTTCCATACTGTAGCATTTTTTCTTCCATACTGTAGCATTTTCTTCCATACTTCTTCCATACTGTAGCATTCTGTTTCCTCTTCCTTGTCAGTTCAGGTGATGATTTCTATATTTTTTGGTTTGGTTTTTTTTGGAGGGGTTTTGTTTTTGTTTTTTTGGGTGATGTTTGTTCTTTTGCTTTGCTTTTTCCAGACTAAACCCACAAAGGCTCAAAAGCAAATAATAAACCTTTCAGACTATTTCTTTGAACCAAAAGGGGAAAAAAAAAATTTGGACTGTGTACATTTCCAATTATTTTTAAATTAGCCTTCATGAGTACATATATCGAGTAAATGCAACCACAGTGCCACAGCTTCAAAGATAATATCACTGCTTCTTGAGTTTATGCAGGCCTGCTTAGGTCTTTATCTGTGATCCCACTATCTAAACAAAAGCTTAGCTTTCTTTTTCGGTCTTTATCTTGTTCAGTTGATTGTTTGCTAAGTATCTCAGTGAACAAGACCCAGATGAAAATGACTGTTGGTGTATAATTTGTTTGGATCAGATTAAATGGGAAAGAAGGTAAAAGTGAGAGAGAAAGTAGAATGCACTTACAAATGAGTAGTGAAGGTCAAAATGAATTACCAAACATCGTGCTTGAAGCTTTCTCTTCCTCTTGTCTGGCTTTTCTGTGCACTTTGTGGAAAAGGGTAGCTATAACAGCATGTCCAAAGGAAATACTTTAGATCATGTGAATTTAAAATGTATCTATATTGAAATAAGAAAATATCTTGTGAAGAATAAAATAATTTAACACAATTAAATCTAACATAGTCAGTTCCTTTGTCACACTGTTGCCTGCTGACAATTCTTCCCGTGCCTGCTATTACTTTGTGTAATACTCTCCATTTCTCAGCAGATTAATTTTATTTGCTGTATCAGTGCAAGTCTCTAAAATTGATCCTAAATTTTTTGCAAGAAGACTCAGGAACCTGACTGGGATGTGATTTGGAAGTGAGACACTAACCATGTTAAAATTCTCTGGTTTTGTTCTCTTTTTGTATTTGCAATAAAACCTGTTTGTGAGAGTTTGACTGTTTTTTTCAGAAGCAGTACTCTTATGACTTCATTTCAAGTAGATAAGATAATCAAAGAAAGCCTGGGGAATTAAAATCCTTGCAAGACATCATAACTTGCCAAAGTCACAGCAGGCCAACAGCGCCAGGGCCAGGATTCCAGAGATCTGTTGTGCTTCAGCAGAATCTGCAAGCTGCTATATATGCATCTTTCCCCTTCTCATTCTCTCCTCAGCTCCTCTTTACTTCACTCTCTCATATATATAAATGCTGAGGGAAAAATACACCTATCTAGGCAATGTCCCTTCATCCTACAAGCTGGATAATTTTGTAGTGGCCACCCTTCTTCCATTCCCTCTGGCCTATTTCCTAATTGTGACAGACTTGTTGATTTAAAACCAAAACCCAAGCCACATCACCCCTATGTAACCTTGCAGTCTTGTGTAATGTCTTTCAATGGTACATTTTTTAAAATGTATGATTTATATTTTTTCTGGATTTGACATTTTCAGTTTCCAGATGTTTATTCTTGTTAAGTACTTGTCTGAGAGATTAAAATATCTCAACTAAATGGATGATTTTGAATGGTCTTAAGCTTCCTTTAGATAAATAATTAGGATTTTTAGTCATCCACACATCTTTATAGCTGTTTTCTGTACTTCTACCTTGCCAGTATTTTCCTTTGGCAAAATGAGTATCCAAGCTTGGTACAATATTCTCCTTCTGCAGCATTTTCAGAAAGACTATGTATATGTACAGTTGCAATATTTTCCTTGTGTTTGGCTAGCCCTCTGCTGACACATCTAGAGATTTTCCAGCCATATCATATAAAGCAGATAACCTGTACAAGCCTGTGTCCACACAGATTTGCTGGTCTCCCACTGCGACAAGTTACTGATGCTGCTTGAAGATTTGACCACCCCATTTAACTGAATCCTCCACTGAGTTACCTTCCCTCCCATGCCTAACCTCACAGCTCCCTAGGTCATCCTAATTATGTCCTTGCCTGGGCCTTCACTGAACTCCACAAACTGCACAGATAATTTTTCTGCCCTGCTGTGGGCATGTCCAACAAGATCAGTGCTATCTGCCAGGAAATCATTTATATCAGAAACATCTCAAAGGAGAGGCCATTGCCATCATTGCTATGTGTCCCCAAAGCCTAACTCTGTAGCAAGGAAAAGGTCAATGGGAAATCAACAGAAGATGAGAGGGAAGAAAAACCTGTAGCCATGTTCTTTCAACAAGCTACTTCATCTGCATTTATATGTTGCATATGTATATACTACTTTAAATTTGCAGGACTGTCACGTTTCCTTTTTTTTGCCCATCTCATGGAGACATTCTCAGGTTTATTTACTCTCACATATATTTTGTGGTTCTCAGTTCACAAAAAACTGTAAAGCATTACTTATGCATTGACAATCTCTACAATATTTAAACAGAAGTCCTTGTACTCACACGATGATGAAATCACAAGTAATATTATATAGCCTTCAGTCCAAAAATTGCCACACTAAAGACTCTGAAAGGACCTACTCCGACCATTTTCCACCACCCTGATTGTCTCTTTAGGACTTCAATACCTACCACAGGCCTCATTTCAGCAATAGAACTTCCTCTTTGTGAACTTCAAGAGTTAGTAGCTCTCTCCTTAACACCTCCAGGAGAAAAAACACAGAATATATCCTTTTCTGAAATAATATGGGTCAAACTCGAACATTAATTGGAAATTTTCTTCCTTGTTTTCTGTGATCTTCATACAGAAGGTTTCAAAATGATGCCAGGTGGGCCACTCCTACAGTGAACACTGCATCTTGGGAGAGTTTATTCATGGAGAAGAGTTTATCGTGTTGCAGCAGAGGACCAGTGAGTCCTTAGGTTTCTTAGATTGCCTCGGTGTTAATCGACAGAAGGCTTATTCTGACAGGAGCTTTGTGTCACTGGGTAAACAGGAATGTTTATAACATTCACTGGAAAAGTGAAGAGTTTGTCAGTGGGACATTACAGGTCAGAGTGGATCAAGTTTTGCCAATACAATTCTTCATGCAGACCAGGCTGTGGCCCTTTCCTGCCAGTCTGACTTTCCCAGCAGTGGTTTCGTTAATCTGATTTACGTCCCGGCAGCACTGAGCCCAGCTCCAGCTCCTGCCCGTGNCAGCCCCAGCCCCAGCCCCACGCACTGGCCCCGGCCCCGGGAATCTGGAGAACCGGCGCTCCAAAACGGCAAAGCTTCCTCTGACCCCTAAACCCATCATTATTCACTTGAAAGGCAGGCTTGCACAAACAAATATTTTGTGTAGCTGTTATGATTATTGTCAGTATCTGTCCCCATTGTTCAGGCACAGGAATTCCTTTGGTCTCATAAATACTGAGCCCGGCCCTCCCCTCCCCCCTTTTAACTGTCAGATAATTACACAGTTGGCTTTAGAGTTTAACTTGTCAAAGGAGTTTCATTACTTTGTTCCTTTTGGGCAGCTTCCACTATTGTGCTTTCTGAACACTAAACAGAACCTATATTAACTGTCAGTTAATTACACACCGTTTTTCTTCAGTATTTACCAGTCAAAGGGGCAGGTAGGCTGCAATCCTATCATCTCAATCACTGTCTCTGCTCACAAAAGAATCAATAAAGATGAGTCACTTAGTGTCACCCAGTGTCTGATACTCAAAGCCACCCATTCCTAATTGCCTTTAGAGATGGATGATAATACAAACTTTGAAGTGATAATCAGCCTAATGAGTGGCCTTGCTGAGAGGGTAGATCATGTGTCAGAACAGTTTGCAGATGCTTACAGGCAAACAAAGCCAGCTTTCCTTTTAGACCTGAGAGGACCATGGCAAGTCTGGTACCCAGAGCCCCGCACAATAGCAGAGACTGGAGCACAGCAGGACGCTGCAGCCTGCTGATCACAACTGACTCCATCCATCTTGCTCTTTGCCTTTAATCAGCACAGTCAGAACAAGTCCCCCAGATCTCTGCATGTTTATGCTGGATGTTTAGGCAATAACTGTGTAAAAGAGAAATTCTCTGATTCTGAGTCATTGGATTTAAATAATAGAGATTGGACTTGATAGGTAATGGCCGGGGATCCCGGCTAAAACTACTGAGTAAATGTAATTAAATACAATCGAGTGCAGTCAGCCAGGCAGAGCCAGAGACCATAAAAGGTTCATTCAGACAGCAATGAAAACAAACAACGTCAGCAACAAAAACAAAACCAGTGTTTGGTTTGCTAATAAGAGCATGATCTGAGGCCTGATCTACACTCAATTTTTGCACCCAACAATTTGACCAAATCAATAATTTGTAAAAAGCCAGCAACAAACAAATAAACAAACAAAAAGACAAATTAAATTGCTATAATCCCTTAGTCTGGATGCAGTTATATTACCATAAAGACTTTTTCTTTTAAAATAGTTAAAATTTCATAAATTCACTTATGTGTGAACAACTAGTCTATGACCATGTTTATGCTAATATGACTGTCTCAATGTAAGAGGGTTGTGTTGATTTAACAATCCTTTGCTAATTTAGCTAAATTTTGACAAGAGGTGACCATGGACATTGCTTCAAAATCAGCTTAAATAGACTGGGAATCTGCAGGTTTACACCAATTTGACTTCAATGTATAAATGTAATATATGTGAAAACATATGCATTAATGGGCTAGCATGCTTAACAATTTGGATGTAACAATCTAAAATTATTTTGGGGGCAAATCTGTATTCACTTTCTTGGTGAAAGGTGGTGAAAAAGCTTAACAAGTGGGTTCAGGATTTACACTGTTTTAATTAGAAGCTGTCAAGTTTTAATATTTTGTAGTCAACCATATAGCTTGTAAAACCTGTCATGCAAATAAGGAAGTAATGCAATAAAGCAAATGAGAAACAGAAATTTTCATAAAAGTAAACCTACCCTTTGAAAATAAAAGCATTATTGCTGCCTTTTCAAAAACTACACGAGGCCTCTTTCAGATAAAACCAATCATATTTTCATATTTTTATTAGCTTTACATCTGCCTGGCTTCCTTTCTTCAAGTCAGTGAGAAAAGTGCAATCTTTTGGATCTGAAAATGCAGAAAAAATAGCCTTTTATTTTGCGTAGTTTGTGTACAAATATAACAGATGTGCCTGTTAAAAGGTTTTATAGTTTTCTGATTTGAAGTTCTGTTTTGAGACAGCGTTCTCTAGTAAGTGATGTCTGGTAATACTTGCTGCATGCTGAATGAGAGCCTAGGCCTTTAAGCTCTCTGCCATAACTAATATCAGCAATTAGCCCAACCTAACACTATTTGAAACTGAATTCACCAGAAGTTAGTTAATTTCTTTTGCTAGAGAGTATGAGAAAGAAAGTACTTGACTGAATTAGTAAGTGGGCTTTAGAGTCATGCGTCCACCAGCGCTCTTAAGTTGCCAGTGGTCACACAGGTTACCCAAGGTTCCCGAATTCACAAAGCTGGAAACACACATGACTGTCTGCCAGCACCCTGCTCTCACTCTTGTGGCAGTCAAACAAGCTCAGCTCTGCTGAGCTCCCTCAGTGGCAACTCTGAATAACATAAGAGTTTTCCATGCATGGAGGCTGTGGGCTTGCTCCCTACAGACTGACAGCCCCTTCATCCCTGTGCACAAAGCACCCCAGAGAACCAGACTTCTCTAACAATGCTACATCAGAACTTTTGGGAGATGGTTTTGAGCTGTGAAGGAACCTCATGTTCCTTCTCACCTGGTGAATCAGCTAGGAAAGACCACCCTGCCCTCACTAAAGTAATATTTTCTCCAAGGCAAATTCTAATCCACTGTTATATTTCTCCTACAGGAAATATTCCTTTCAAATTCTCTTAACCTAGACATTTATGGTTTATATGATTCAAGTTAATTGTCAAGTAATAAAGTAGCTAAACATGTTTTTTACAATCACTGTATAACTCCATATGCATATGCATTGGACTATGTGTGCACCATATATGATTTCATAGTAATTTAATTCTACACAAATGCATTCACAGGCATGCAATCCTAAAAATACCATTTAAAGCACAAAATATTGCTATCATTACATATCTTATCACTTGTAATCACATTCAAAATCTCTATTTGAGCTCTAAAGTGTGTTGGACAAAGGGAAAACTTACCTATAATCAGACCTATAGAGCTGAAGTTGAGAATTTGTATTTAGTTAATGGAAATGTGTTGATATATGAATTACAGTTGCAAATTTAAGCATGTATGTTTCAAGCAACTATGACTTGGAAAGGAAAGGGGACAATGAATTGAATAAATGGGTTTGGTGATGTGTGATGGCTGATACCTGACTCAAGTAATTTTGATTCAAAGTTTGGATTATAGGCAGAGATGTTAAAATTCACATGACATGATACACTGCAAGGTATATCCTTCTAACTTTTCAAACTTTTCTTTTAAAACTTTTCTAACTTTTAGAAAAGTTTCTAACTTTGTTTTTAGAACTAAACAAATGGGACTTTTAATGTATCTTTGAAATCCATTCTGTCGATACTAACCTTAGAATATGAATTTAGTGTTATTTTGTTATCTCATATTTGTATTATTACATCTGATAGTAATAAAGAAGAGGGTTTCTATGTTCAGCTCCGTACAGATAACAGCCAAATAATCCATGCCTGAAAGACTTCCCTGGACATAAAGCCCCAAGAAAAAGAATTGTAGATAAGATTTTCAGAATGTAAATTTTTT
>VZTR01028908.1:278604-322002 GCA_013400775.1 Chaetops frenatus | reverse complement strand
GGGCCGCCGGCAGCGGCTCTGCCGGGGCGAGCAGCCCGCCCCTCACCGCCGCCTCGGAGCGTCCGGCGCTCCCCGGGGACAGCGAGCGGGCCCCGGCGTCGCCCGCAAAGAGCCCTAGGTCATTCCTTTCCCACACGGGTGTACGGGTGTGGGCTGGGAGCGCGGCGTGAGAGCCGGGGCCCGGCGCTGCCGTGGCGGCTGGAGCCGGCTCCGAGCCCGCCTGTCGCCTGCGTTTCCCGCGGCGAGGCCTCTCCCGGGGGGCTCTGCGGGCCGCGGCCCCTCCTGCAGGGCTGCGGTTGTGTCCCTGCGGGCCCGCCGCCCCTCCGGCCCGGGCCTGCCTGCGCACGGATGTTCCTGCTGCCGGCTGCCACGTAACAGGATGCTGCCATGGCACATGCGTTCCTCAGCGTTTGCAGTGCTGCTCCCTGCGTGCCGCCTTTGGCTTGGTTGCTTCCCCTGGCACACGGTGTGGCAGTAAAGCGCCAGCTCTAGGCAGGTTATGTGTGCAAAGGTAATCGGAACGTTTTAAGACTTGGAAAGACAAGTACCGAAAAGTTAAGGAGTTACAGAGGTGGAAGCTGATCGGCATTAACAACAGTCCTCAGTCCATAGTCGTTCTGTAAAAACAGTTTTATTGCAGGTTGTTTTCCCCTGTACTGGGTCAAAGGCAGGGTTTGAATAACATATCTTTGATAAAGCACTGAACTGTAATGTGAAAAACTAAGAGGAACTCTGAGGAGACAGATTTACAAAATGGATATGCAAGTTTGAGACTAAATTAGGAATGCACAAGTGGTTTATAGTAGCAGAGGAAGACAAGGAAGTCTGAGGTTTCTGTGTCCCATTCTAGATACTCTTATAGCCACAGATCTGTTTGTTCCCTCTGGATATGCCTTTTGCCCCATTGCCACCAGTATTATCTCTGCACTTCAATTCTTCCTTGTCAGTTTCCGTGTCTGTATTTCAAATAATTTACAGTCTCAGACTAGGTTCACGGCAACCTCTTCCTCCTTCCTACTCTTTGCTTCCTCTTACCTTACTACTACCAGGGCTCCTTTGTTTTTGCTTCCTCCCAAGTCTGGTTTTCTTTTTAAAAGTTCTATTCACACTCAAGCCTATGCTCACCTCCATCTTCCCCTTGGCCGGCTATGATGTGATGGCATTCTATAGCCATGTACTTTTCTTCCTGCCCTGGTTCTTTAGCTTTCCACTGTTCACAACTGCTGTTTCCTGAAGATCCTAGTTTTCTCTCTGAACTCCTCACCGTTTCTGAGTTTCCTCAGTGCACTGTCCAGACTCAGAAAGAAGGACAAAGATGTGGAGGAAAGTGTCTTGTTTAATTTGTGGGAGTGTCAGGCGAAGTAAACAGGTAATGCCAGAGGGGATGAGCTGAACCGTCTGAGGGGGACAATGGTTGTAATTAATGGTACTTACTTAAACAATGACTTTGGAGAAGAAGCAAAAGCTGAAATGTGTTGCTGAAGCATGTGTGAACACATCGTGCCTTTTGACAGTTGGTCAGTGAGAAGGAGCAAGGTGGACTGGCCTTGCTCCATAACTCCTGTACCTTTGTGACAGTGAGCCAACAGCCCACCAGACCACAGAACATCATTTTAATGTGTGAATAAAACATTGAAACTGCAGCTGGAAGAATAGGCTACATAGTAAAATAAATGATGATTTAAACTGTTTATTTCAGCCAAATACAGTTCGGTTTGATTATCTATGTGTCAAACCCTCTTTCAAATGCTTTATTGTAGCCTTTTGATTAAATGTTTAACTGCCTCAGCCAGACTATGCACCTTGGCTTGGAAATGTAATCTTTGACAGATGCATTAATTCTTTAATGTATTTCTTTTTTAAAAGCTCTCCAAAAGCTACTGAATTCTTGTTGCTGTACAATTTTTTTGTTTATTTTTTAATCTGAGGAAGGTATCACATAGTTAACTAGTGTTGTCTATAAGACTTTTAATGAAGGACATTGGTCAGAATCCATGTAGGATAATAGTGAAGACCCTGAATAAGCTACACTTAGCCACTACTTTCTCTATGCCTTACTTGGTTGCAGAATAGAGTATTTCAGTTGGAATGGACCTACAGCCATCATGTACTCCAACTGCCTGACCTCTTCAGGGCTGAGCAAAAGTTAAAGCAAGTTATTAAGGGCAGTGTCTAAATGCCTCTTGAACACTGACAGGCTTGGGGCATCAAGACCGTGGCTGGGAAGCCTCTTCTGGTGTTTGACCACCTGCTCATTATAAAATGCTTCCTAAAGCCTCCCCTGGCACAGTTTTGAACCATTCCCAGTCATCCTGTCCCTGGATACCAGAGGGAAGATTGGCACTTTCTTTTTCATGTCCTCTCCTCAGGAAAATGTGGAGCAGTGAGGTTGCCCCTCAGCCTCCTTTTCTCCAAACTAGAGAAGCCCAAAGTCTTTAGTGCAAGTTCTCCATGTGACATGCAAATATGGAAGTAGTGAAATAATAGAGTCTACACAGAGAACTGCTCCTTTCAACATTGTATTCTGGGTGGGTTTGCATAGTGTCTTGCAGGTAGAGTTGTGCTGATGCTGTTTGTGCCCCAAGCTCCAGGAGCAGCAGCCAGCTGCTCACAGCTGCAACACAGCTGGAGTGTGGGACTGGACGGGCACTCAGGATGAGAGATCTCTCTAGCCCATCCCACACAGGTTTTGTATCACATAGTTAATGTTTGAGCACTTTGCTGAACTGTATTAAATGATGTAACTACCATACATTGAATGTTCTCTTTCTCCTTTCTGCCCTTGAAGGACTGTGAGTTTTGCTGTAGGATCTGAGGACCGTGGAGACTTTTTTTGGGTTTTGACTTCTTTGTATACAGTCTCTAAGTGATGTTTGAGAGGCAAGATTGAAGGTGCTTAGTGTTTGGAGAAGAAGCTGACAAAATTGTAACAAGTAATCCTACACAGCTTCTGTAATTATGGTCAATGTTCTTTGTATCTGGTAGATAAAGTTGTAGATTCCTGTTTTACATTCTCAAACTTAACATGATTTTTTGGACTGAAGGAGGCACAGAGATTGTAGAATATAAGAGTTTTGACTTGAATCGATATTGTGTGGGGAAGCTGGTTTAGAGATGTGTGTTATTGGTGTTTTGTGTTAATCACAAGAAAATATTTCAATATTCTGTGTTAATTTGTATTTTTTTGAAGTTGGCTATTTTATGCTCAGGTATACTGTGTTGCTGCAGTCTCTGGGGAGCTGATGAAGGCTTTTGTATTTGAGACTAAGTTCTTGACACAAGGATGCTATGAGCTCATCTATAACCATAGCAATGTGATGTTACTAAACTGTTCCATTCATATAAATTGAAGATGAATGTTATGGCTTGGACTGTTGAAAGGATTTTCTTTGCCCTGGCCTTGACCCATCACTGTTTATTTGTTTAGGGGTTTTTTTTTGTGTGTCAGATGCATTGTACAACCATTGGGTTGTCTGATATGTGATGTGACTTATGCTTTTTTTATGGTGAGTATTTTTGGCACCTCTCCCATCTTTTCACCGGTTGCATATTGACTAGGACTGTGTAAGAAATGATTGTTGAGGGATTCTGTACAGGAAAGCTACAGTAACAGTGACAGATTTTCCAATACTTGCAATTTATTAAAAGACTTAGAATTTGTTATGTGTATGTTAGTGATTTTTAGTGAATGAAACCAAAACATTTTCTTTCTCTTAGACTTTACAGTGTCATGGCTATTTAAAATGCAGTATACAGGGATATTAAAGTTTGCATTTCTTCATGCTTTTATATAGGCTTATGTAGTTGTAGCAGTTTGATCCTGACTGGATGCCAGGTGCTTGCTGAAGCTGCTCTATCACTGCCCTCCTCGTCTGGACAGGGGAGACAAAATAGAATGAAAGGCTCAGGGGTCAAGGTAAGGACAGGTAGAGATCTCTCAGCAACTGAGTCATGGGCAAGACCAACTTGAATTGGGGAAAATTAGTTTAATTTTTTACCAATCAAATAATAGGAAGATAATGAGAAATAAACTAAAATCCTAAAAACGTTTTTCCCCCACTCCTCCCATCTTCCCAGGCTGAACTTCACTCCNTGAGGGGCTGGGGGGAGGAAGAAGAAACCACCTGGGGGTTGATTTTGATTCTGTTGTCTTTTGTTAATAAACTATTTTTATCTTTGAAGTTTAGGCTTGTTTTGCATTTCTCTTAATCCTTATTCTCATGAAACCACTACACTACACTCTCGCCTGGTGTGAGCAGGCGAGCAGGTGAATGTGAAACCGCTACAACTTGCAATTTATAAAAGACTTAGAATTTGTTATGTGTATGTTAGTGATTTTTAGTGAATGAAACCAAAACATTTTCTTTCTCTTAGACTTTACAGTGACATGGCTATTTAAAATGCAGTATACAGGGATATTAAACTTTGCATTTCTTCATGCTTTTATATAGGCTTATGTAGTTGTAGCAGTTTGATCCTGACTGGATGCCAGGTGCTTGCTGAAGCTGCTCTATCACTGCCCTCGTCTGGACAGGGGAGACAAAATAGAATGAAAGGCTCAGGGGTCAAGGTAAGGACAGGTAGAGATCTCTCAGCAACTGAGTCATGGGCAAGACCAACTTGAATTGGGGAAAATTAGTTTAATTTTTTACCAATCAAATAATAGGAAGATAATGAGAAATAAACTAAAATCCTAAAAACGTTTTTCCCCCACTCCTCCCATCTTCCCAGGCTGAACTTCACTCCTAGTTCCCTACCTCCTTCTCCCCAGTGGCACAGGAGGACAGGGAGTGGCAACTGCAGTCAGTTCCTCACATGTTGTCTCCACTGCTCCTTCTCCTGCAAGGGAGGACTGCTCACACTGTTCCCCTGATCCAGAGTGGGGTCCCTTCCACAGGAGACAGTCCTCCCATGAACTGCTCCAGTGTGGATCCCTTGTGGGGTCCTGCCAACAAAACTGCTCCAGTGTGAGCTTCTCTCTCCACAGGTCCTGCCAGGAGACTGTACGAACTTCCCATGGGGTCACAGCTGCCTGTGGGCATCCACCTGATCCACTGTGGCGCCTCCATGGGCTGCAGGGGCACAGCTGCCTCGCCATGGGCTGCACCAGGAGCTGCAGGGGAACCTCTGCTCCGGCACCTGGAGCACCTCCTGCCCCTCCTTGTGGGCTGACCTTGGTGTCTGCACGGCTGTTCCTCTCACATGTTCTCACTCCTCTCCTGCTGCAGTTATGGCTGTGCAGTAATACTTTTTCACCCCTTTCTTACCTCTCTTACCCCAGAGGCACAGCCACTGTGGCTGCTGGGCTCATCCTTGGCCATTGACGTGTCTGTCCTGGATCCAGCTGGCACTGACTCTGTTGGACATGGGGGAAGCTTCTGTCAGCTTCTCCCAGAAGTCACCCCTGTAGCTCCCCACTACCAAAAACCTTGCCACACAAATCCAATACATTTCTTCCTTGCTATGGTGTCAGGTTTGGGATTATGCTAAATGGTTGAAGAATTTTAAGGATTAGAGCAAAAGTATTTAAGTAAAAACGATGGGCTTGCAGTAAGTGCTCAGTGACAAACATAAGCAGTTCAGAGCCCCAGTTTATATGACACCAATTCACAGTTTTACAATGCCTTCAATCTGTTGTTATGGATGTTTTAAAAGATTGTCAGTTTTGCAAAATATTTGGCATTTGAGCTTCTGGTTTAGGACAGTATTAGGAAATCTGAGTCTTTAAGCCTTCCCTTTTACTTTTTTATGGCAAGTATGAGTAATTGGGAATATCATCTGTCAAATATACTTCTTATATATTTGACAGTATTGAAGGAACAAGAATTTTTTCTGATTGCTGACTGTTCAGTATGTGTTGGAGAAATGGACTCAGGGCTGATACAGCCTATTAACAGAAATAAATATATATAAATTAGTGGTCAAGCAGAATTTCGTAGTGGATTTAATTTCAGTCATGAATAAAATCTGTTTTGCTTTGGGAGATTATCTTCTTTAAGGTTTTGCAAAAATCTAAAAACTGAAGAATTGGAGCATGAATTATTCAAAAACAGTATCAGGCATATCTGAATGCATATCCTTGAGAATGGAAAATTTGACAGGTTAAATATTTCTAAGTCTTCCAAAGCAAAATTTCAGAATGATCAAATGTCCATGTTTAAAGCTGTAGAACACATAAGGATGCCAGATTCCTGAGACTGCAACATCTGTTACTCATATAAGTTCTGCATATGGATTCTGTAGGATGATTAACTGATTCTTTAAAAAAAAAGGTACAATAGGCCAATATTCACAGAAAAAATATGTTCAGCTGCTCTGTACAAGTGTGTAATGAGAAGGAAAAATCTCCACATAAAACTTGTCTCTAAAACTAGTTCTTGCGAAAGCCAGAACAAATGACATTGAATATAAATTTTAAGTAACCTTTTAATGACAGGGCCACTAGACTTTGGTAGTACGTTGCTTTGGCTACACATAGGGCAGTGGTGACTTTATAATTCTATTTTTAAAAAAATTTTACATATTCTATGTAAAACAGCTTTTTATGTGTACCTGTGAAAGACCAATTTATTTCATTGTTTGGAATGCAGCCTATGGGATAATTTAAAATAGCAGTGCTGTTGAAAGAGATGGAGAGCTGGTGTTTTGTCCTTGGTGCCAGATTTAAGATATTCCTGCACGTCTTTGTACAGTTTGGTATTTAGAGCATTCCCCTAGGAGAGAAAAAGAATAGGAGTGTTTGTATATGGTGTTACAGCTTATTCATTGCCACTGTCACTGCATTAAATAAAGCCTAAAAAAGGCATGGGGAATGCCCAAATCAGGAGCTGGTCCCTCAAACTGACTATAGAGGACCACCTTGAATAGTGTGATGTAATTGTTGACAAAGCACAACTAAAAGGGAGTGTTTTTAAACATATATACTTTCTGATCTCTTTTAGAGTATTCAGAATTGTTTTGAAGAGGTACCAAGAATAAAATTCAGCCACTGAAATTGTGTAATGTACACAGTGCTAATAGAGAATGACAAGAAAGACAAGACTCTCACTGGAAAATTTCTAGCTGTTTACAAATAAAAAGTTTGAAAAATATTAGTAGGTGAAATCTAGAGATCTAGATTTCAAACAGGATTCCCTGTGCTTAATACAATCTTAATATGGTAAGAAAAAAAATTGACTTGCAGAGTGGGAGGTCCACAGGCTTTTCCTCCAGGTTTCAGATATATCATAACTGCAGTGATTGGCAGGTACCAATGTGCTGATGCAGGGAGCAACACCATCCCTGTTCTAAAAGTAAAAAGTATTGAAAAATTAAAATGCCAAATATTAAATGTTTCATTGGCATATACCATAGTTATTATGATGCTGGTTCTGAGTCAAGTTCAAGTTGGTGACTGCAGAACAAGTCAGATTATATATGAACTTTTTGAAAGACTGAGAAATATCCACAATAATGAAATAGTCAGTTTGCTGTATTAACTTTCACAGGATGGGACATGTATTCTTCAGGTCTAAAACAGAACTGAAAGAGACTTAATCCTTAAAACATCTGTATCCAAGAGTGGTACTGTTAAAGTCTGTGGCAGAACACAGGCAGAGCATCAAAGACTTCATGGTCATGTTCTGCTTCTGTTGTAATTGAGTAGCTGATACTTACCAGTGCTATGAAGGAAATGGCCAAAACTGGTTAAAATTGTGTGCTTTAGTGGTTTTGGTTTTATACTCCAACTAAAAAATTATAACCTGGTTTAATAAGGTTGTTTAATACAATTTTTTTACTCTACTGATTACATAAGAATAACTCCCATGAGACAATATTTGAATGCAGAGAAATACGTACTGTTTGTGGTGTAGCCAGTTAGACTCTTAGAAATTAATGACTGTGCCAAATTTTGGACAGTGAGTGATATTTCAGTTCACATAACTTTTAATGAGAGGTAAGTTCTATTAAATTGGGCCCATTGCTGAGATCATTAGGATTATTTCTCCCATGAACAGTCACTCTTTCCCCCAAAGTTAACCAATGAAGTTGCATTTTGTACTCATTTACATGCACATGGGTTTCCCTCCCCTGTGTTGTAGGCAGAAAATATAATTTTAAATTGTACTTTTTCAAATAGGGAGTTACAGTGTACTTCTCAGTAATATCTCAGATTTACCTCTTCCCCTGTGCAAATTACAGTTAATGTTAGTTTTTTATTATGAGCATTTATTGGTTTTACTTCTCATTTGCTTCATCCTCGTTAGAGAAGTTTAGTCTGAGAGATGGAAGGGAAAGATGATAATTTTAATTAGTAGATGAGAAACATGTAAAAAGCTGGTTAAGGAAATAGCAGAGTAAAGATTGAAAAAAAGAAAAAAATCTTGGAGAAGAATGAAATGCTGACCTTGTTCAGTACATTAGGACTAAATGCCAGATCACTAATGTTCCCCATGTGAGACTTCTGGTTTTAGCAAAAGTCACTTCAGAAACAGTGAGGAGGGTATTGGTTGGCCTTGGGGAAGAGTTCTGAACTCCTACATTTTGGGAAATGTCTGTGCAAATGTCTGTCATTGTTTCTCCCTGCTTTGTTTGTTTGTTTTAAAGTACATTCTCAACTCCATGGGAATTATTTTCTGAATTTTAGCAGAACAGCAGGATTGAAAGTTGGCTTGGGATACAACTTTCCTTAGTGGCCTGTTAATTTTGTTTTGACTAACTGGACCTCATATGGTGCTGAGCAGTCCAAAAGTATCTAACACTGCAGTTCCCATTTTGAGGATGTTGTCTTCGTCCTCACCTCACCTCCTCCCAGGCTGGTTGTGGGAGTTCTTTCCTGGCTTGGAGTTGGAGGAATTTTTATATCCTGCAGCTGGTAACTATGAAATTTTTCCTGACTGTGGTGTTCCATTAAGGTGATGCCTTTTGCAAATTCTTGCTTTGTCATCCTATCACAAATAAGGATAACATTTGTGGGAGTTTGTAGAGCATGCTGAAGTGGAAGAAAGCTGAGGTTTATCATAGGTAGTCTCCTTCTTTTCTTAAATGTAGTTTACATTAGCATAACCTCTGAAAGAAGTTATGGGCTAGGGGCACAGTGGTGGGCCTTGAGGTGTCTGAAAAGTTGGAGAGATACAGTGGAAAAGATAGACAATAGAAAGCGAGCAGGCATAGCTGGAAGAAAATGGAATGATGGAGGTTGTAGAACAGACATTAGAGATAGAAAGATAAGTAAAAAAAAAAGAATATCAGGAAATTATATGAGGTTGTGATACAGTTCATCTGAACAGGAAAGAAAGGAAGGGAAATGGAAGAAGGGAGAACAAAGCTGAAACTTAGTATTTTCAGGTTAATGAATTTAACTGATGAATTTATACTTTTTGCTGTTTCTCTGAGTTCTTTATCAAAGATTTTGAAGCAAGAACAGCTCATTATTTTTGAGTACTTCAATATGCTGCCATTGCTACAAGCTTTGGGTTCTATATTTATATATTTTGAAATATAATCTCTAGTTTGGAACAGAAATGAACATAAAAATAATCAAACTCAAAAGAATATCAGGGTGATTTGTTAAGAGATGTAGCTGTTGGGGTTTATTTTTCCAGCTATTAATACTGAGGCCAAAATAAAGCTGATTTCCCTGGAAGTTGGTGACTTTAAGGTGTCTGATTATTTTCTTCCTCTGCTTTTTTGAAAATAGAACAAGTTTGGAGGATAGCAGCCAAGAGAAGGTCTTAGCTGTGACTGTTCCCAGCATCCTGCAGTTCTTTCTGCGTGCATGGTGTATCCTGCTTCTTCAGTTAGGTCAAAAGGGATGTTCTTGGACATTGGAAAAGTAACTTTTTTGTTATCTTCTGCTAAATCAAGACTGGGCTAAGGAGTTTTCTCCTCTGTGACAATTATCAAACGTAATTTCTAAATCATCACACATATTAATTGGTTTGAACTCTGAAGTATATTGAAATATTAATAAAATGGGGAGATATCGTTATTTAGGATGCAAATTATGCTTCACCAAAGAAAAGTTTAATTCTAATCTCAGGGAACTGCTGTTTCAAAACATAAGGGTGTTTCAACTTCCCACAAAAATTAGTTACATATCATTGCTTTCAATGAGTACTACTCACACTTGTGTTTTTGCTAATTGAGACTCATTTTGGTCATCAGGTTTAGTTATTGCTGTAATGCTGAGCTGATAGCTTGTGATTTTTTGGTAATGAGTTGATTAAGTTTTTGTGTGTTTCACCATAGACAAGAGGATACCATTTTGGAGTGAAAGATTATGTAATTATATGCTCTGTCTTTGAAACTTCAGTCCACCATACTTGAAAATATTTTTCAGACTGGCAAATATTAAAACCTGGCATGATAGCTTCAGCAGTGAGAGCAATTAATGGGGTGAAAATTGGAGGTATGAATCATTTCCAGTTATTCAAGGAAAATTTTCTTTGGTGTTGAAAGTATTACACTGTGGTATAATTGCATAGAATGTTAAGTGATGGATAGTTTCTTGAAAATACGAGTTTCCTGGCTTCAGGGTGGTGTGTCAAAACCTGTCTGGCAAAAAATTACATTTTATAGCAATCAGGTGTTTGTTGTCCCTTTTTACCCTTCCATTCTGACTCTGCCATCTCTTTTGATGGAGGCTGGTGAGACCTGTGGAAAGATGCATTGACTCAAATTCACATCTATTCCATTTATGTGGGTCCAGCATTTGTAAAGCAAACAAAACAAAAAACAGATACAATTAAATGTCATTCAACTTCCTTTCACTCTTTGGTTTTCCACTACTAATGGATTGCTTGTCATTTCACATTGGATACTTCCTATTTTTTTGTGGACTTTTAAACAGTTTTAAATATGGATGTAATCTCACCAATTCTAAATTAAATATTCCATTTCTATAGAGAAATTTCTGTAGATGCAACTGACTGGTGTTTCCCACCTCTCCAATTTTTCAGCTGGATAGGAAGAGTGAAGTGGGTTTCAAGTGAATGTTGGTTGACGTCCTGTGGGGATATCCATAAGATCTCAAATGTTATGTTGGTTTAATGGTTGAAAATAAGAGAAGGGGTCTTGGTTTTATTCCTAAATTTATTCAACCTCTTATATGAAGTATTATTCTAACATCCTAACTAGAATAACTATAATTTTAATAAGGTCATTCAGTGATTTTAAAATTTTTTTTTATGGTAAAAAACCTAAGGCCTCCAGTGGTTAGGTGAGATGAAAGTAAAATCTCACTATATTTAGAAGACCAGAAATAATCGTGCTGCAGGACTTGTGGGGATTCCTGGAATAAAATACACACCTGAGACATGTCAGGTAGAAGAGGAGGTGCAAAGGGAGCACAAGGTTGTATGGGAGCCCACCATGAATGTGCTGGGGACTCCTCACTGGCTCTGTGGCAGCAGTGTCCCTGGGAGTGCGGAGTAGCCGGAGTCATCAACCTCCAGAAAAGGGGAGGGTTGATTAAAAGGGTAGTGATATAAACGGCTTGCCAATTAAAATTTTAAAACAGGGAAATTTATTAACCAAAGTAACTATGAACAATTGGAGACCAAAGATGGCAATCTGCCAAACTGCAAGGCAAAGGAACAGCCCTGGGTGCTTAGCCACAGGTCAGGTATGGCCAGAGGAAAACCCACAAGGCTGAGGAGATGCATTTTATACCCCAGAGCTGAGTATAGCTCCTCCCTTGACCCCACCCCCTTATGTTGTTCTGGTTGGCTCGTTTGTATCCAGGATCTTCCAATTGGTTCGTAATAGTCCAATGTGGTCTTACGCTAATTGTGATTGACACCCGTTCCTCCCCCAAATCCAGAACTTTCTGCTATCAACCCCCAGCATCTGAGCACCACCCCCAAAAAACACCACTAATCAACAGCCTCATTAACATATAAAATCATTAACTTCATATCCTAATGAACAAGCTTATTAAGAATCTCATACAAAAGCAAATTCCCTTCTCATGTTTATAACAGGTTGGAAAACAGGAGTTTGTCAGTAATGGGTTGAAACCAAGGTGTTTGGTGTTTTGGGGAGGAAAACAGGCTCTCGGAGTTCTGGGTTGTTATAAACGTGTTGTGTCATCTGCTGGTTTTTAGACTGATGGGTAAAATCTGGACATAATTGCATGATGGATTTTTTTTTTCCTTGACTATTTTCAGGTGATTTGGATGTTTTTAAAAACAAATTTGAGTTCCCATGGCCTTCCAAGATTTCTGTCTCTTAAAAATTTCTAGCCTTCTTTTGAGAGTTTTTGGCTGAGCTTGTAGTCTCACTTTCCCCCTATCTCTAATTTAACAAGCTTTTTCCCCTGCTTTTACTCTAGTTCTTTCCTGGAAAAGAAGAAAAACATTGTGTGAGCTGTAGGAGAACATACTGCTTACTCTTAGGACACTTTGTGTGTAACATGTGGCATGTTATACATGGTATCTGCCTTATTTATGACTAGTTCACTTATATTAAAATAAACACTGATAGCAAGCAGGCGTGAAAGACAAACATGTAGTGGTGATGAAAACCATTTAATGATTAGTAGAGAAACATATTTATTGAAAATAAAAACCGTGTCTAAAGGCTCTAATGGTGACTTCTCGAAACACTACAATGTTGTGGCATTTGCAGTGCTCTATGTCCTGTACAGTAGATATTGTTGAAAATTGCTTGGGAACTGGAGCTTGCAATTGCAAGCTTGGAATGTCCTGCAGATAATTAAGTTGTGGTCAGGCCTTACAAAAATAAAAAGTTCTTGAACTATGATTTTATAAACATGCTACAATAACATTTCTTTATATTTAACAGTTTCTTATAGAAAGCTGATACTCTCACAAGGCATTGACTAAAGGTAAAACATCAAGAAAGAAAAAATATTAAATTAAAACTTCACTTACGATGTTGACAGTTGGCTAGTAATATCAAACAGATGTGTGTGTTCTTGGGATATTCTTCTTTCAGAACCTTGTTTAATACTAGTGTTCCAGTGACAGCTACAGAGTTTTGATTAATTTAAAATTCTGCTTTCTTCAGTTGTCTTTGTTATTGGTTGTTTTCTTTGGGTCTATTCAGCTGGACAGTGTGATGCCAGCTGCAGTGATACTTGAGGGAAAGCATTCCTTTTTGTAGGCTTAAATTGAGGCATTCCTCATTCAACTATATAGAAAAATTATTACATATATGCAAATGTACATATATGTATTTCTTGGACATGATATTACCTTTGCATGTGTAAGGGTGGCATTAATTGGTTGTGGGTGTGGTAGGGCATAATTTGGCCTTTTTGGCTCCTAGTAAATATTGCACATAGAAGCCAATACCAAAATAATGGAACTTAAGTTTTTATAAGTTGTAAGTTTAATGAAACAGAGGGAATTATCAATTGAAGGGAAAGTGTATAGCACTATTAAAATAACAAAATGTTGTGTTCAGTTCTGATGTCAGCCTTTTTCAGAAGTGTGATAGTGGTGGGGTGTTGCTTTGTTGGGTTTTGGGGTTTTGTTTGATAGGGCTACAAAAATGATCTAAAGTCTGAAAAATCTACGTTGTAAAGAGAAATCCGTTAACCTTATTTTGTTACGACGCATGATCACAAGAAAAAGGTCTCTAATTATTCTTCATGGATCCTATGAAGAAGGAAAATTCTTATTCTTATTTACAGTGCTGCAAGTAGTATGCATTATTTGAGGTGTGATTCAGCTGATCCTTGATTTGGTAGATTCTTCAACACTTGAAACCTATTAACTCAAGTACATGTATTTCAAAATACATATGGTACTCAACAAGTAATGCAGCAGTTAATGCATAGAGATGGCTCTGGAATTCCTTTTTACATATGGGACACTGCTTCATAACAAAGAAAGGAATTGGATACTGGTTTTCCAGATCCCAGACTACTGCTTCAGTGACCTGTGACTGCGATCAGTCTGACATTGGACCGTGCAAATGTATGAGTGTTCTTTCCTAATTTTTAATAATAAATGAACTTATAGGAAACAAATCATGCTAGAGTATATCTAAAATAAAATAGCTGTATTAGACTTTGCAGGGTGCTTAATATACTAGAGAGGTTTGTTGCTGTGAAGTAAGCAACCTCTTTTTAATGTTTATTTTATTGTCAGATTTCTTCCTCACAGATTTCAGGGGACGAGTGATGTACAAAGATGGTTAAATTTTTTTTGTTGTTTGTTTGTTGTTTGGTTTTTTGGGGTTTTTTTAGGACTGAAGGAATCAATATGAGGTGATTGTTGATTAAAGAGTGCCACATCAAATTGAGTATTTTTTTTTAAAAGATTGTGTAAAGACACAATGATACAACATAATGTGAATAAGACTAGCTTGTAAGAATACACTTCGTTTTTCTTGATGATGTTGTTTTCAGTTCTCCAAATTTTTAGCTCATTGTGGAATCCATTAAAGTATAGATGGGAAATACTTACGAGAGCTCAGATACTGTTTCATATGGGTTTGAATATGGTGTAAAGGACTGTACAGTAAACACAGGAAACTACTTATTACCGACAGTGAAAATATGAAGGAGAAGGAAAAGGAAAAAGTATCAAAGAGCTGATGAGTTGGTCTAAAATGTGACCTAGTGTAACTTTTACATTGCATTTATTTTCTGCCGTTTTACAGTATGCAGAATGTGTGGTGCTATGGCTTGGCTATTTCACTTGACCATTTCTTCACAATTTATTGTCTAAAAAATTACAGTAGTTTCAGGAATAGTTTGTGGGTTCCCACAATACACTTGAGATACTTACAGTTTTACTTTTTAGGGAAAATAAGGCATGTGTATTTTTTGAAGAAAACTTTTTGTTGCTTACAATGAAGAAGCCTTTTCTATATAGCTGTTAAGTAAAGATTGAGACTTATTTTACTGAATTAAGCATATGCCCCTCATGCAAGTTCTATATTATGAGTATTATTTCAGTTTTAAAGAAATACATTTTAAAACCTCTATTAGATATGTGGGGGACGAAGATAATGCAAATATTAATGGATTTTGTCTTTTGAGTAAAGTTGCATGCTAGTTTTAAGGACTATTTTTATTTGATTATACATGTCTGCTACTGATGCTCTTACATTTAAAAAAGAGCTAATATTGCAGAAATCCATGGTCTGCTTGCAGGCATTTTATGGATTGAACTGTTTTGAAAAAATTGATTCGTATCAATCAGTTTTTAAAATGAAGCAGAAGTTTCTTCTTTCGGTGAGACTTGTAAGTTGTGTTGGGAATTCTATGCAGCCTGATGGTGATGGGCAGAATCTTCTGTCTGAGCAGGCATACAAATAATTCTGTTATTAGAATGTGTCTTTCTGCTGGGGCTTTGTGGTGGTTGGTTCCACCATCAGGTTTTGTCCCTCTTGTGGAAGACTTTGAAATAATATGAATAAAATATTAATCATGGAAATTACATGAGATAACATGCTTTTTCATTAACCCACTTGGAGACAGGGGGAGATTATGTTAACATAGTTCCAGTTATCCTTATTACCAGTGCTTGAATACTAATGCTCTGGCAGAACAACTCTACAGATGTAGATCCTACAAAGATAACTTATTTGACTGAGACTGTTGACAGTGAGATATCGTTGTTGATTAAACACAAATGTATGTTTTAACAAAAAAATACTTTCCTATTGGAATTTTATAAGGAAGAGGATTGTTATAATACAAAGAAACTGAAACTCTTGAATAGTAAGTTGTTGGGAATTAAGTTTCCTACCTCTTTGAAGACTATGAACTGAACTATTATATTGCCTTCTGATTGCATGGTGTGTTTTCTGCTTTAAATTGCTATTTCGGTAGCTCTGAGAGTCCCTAACTGAGAGCAGAGCTAGATTCCCTTTGCAGAGCATTTGAACTGCAAGACATAGAAACTAAGCAAGACATAGAAAGATGAAAGATGAAGTCCTGATTGTACTGAAACAGGCTGCAGAGTTATGGTTGATTTAATTGAAGAAAATACTGTGCAAAAAATTCTTAGCAGAGTGAAAGTTTAATGCTTGCTCATTGTTTGTTCCACATTTTATCTTGAGTGAGAGTGAGGGTGAAGGCTCAAATAAGAGATTATGGAATAAGAAGTCTTCTCAAGTGTTCTTTAGGATTTTTTGTTAAGACCTATTTCTCTATTTTTTTTTTTTGTTTGTTTTGTTTTGTTTTGTTTTGCAAGAAATAAACTGATTTAATTGAGGTTATTCAAATATTGTTCACTTGGGTCCTAAGAGGTCCTTCCCAAGTGGGAAGGCATTATGAGTAAGGACATTTCTAATTTGTGTTACTTATTTGTATTTCCAAAGATATGCTGTATCCTAAACCAAAATAATTCTGAAAATATTTATGCATATCAGTTGTTGGGTAAAACTAGCAATTTTCTGAAAAAATGTAGTTTTGAAACTTCCTCTGAGTTGTAGCAATTAACCTACATGCACATTTATAATTCTAGAAAATGATCAGCATATTACATTCAAAGACTGGATCTGATAGACTCAAATTGCTTAAAACATCAGTTATTGAAGATGTCCCTCTGGGACTTTGAGAAACTATTTAACAGATGAAAGTACATTTTGAAAAGTCTGACCTTACAGGCAATCATAAAATGAATCAAAACAGTTCTTTCCCCCCCTGAAATGTACAGAGCCCATCTGTATCTAATCCAGTAATTATAGACTGAGTTCAATTACCTTTTCAAACTTGGAGCAGACTGGAGACTAGGCAGTGAACAAACATAGGGTTTTGTCTAGACCTCAATTGACCACAGTCTAAAACTTGAATTTATATCTGATTTTATTTTTAGTGTCGTTTGATAATTTTTAAAGAATTTATTTTGCTACCTAGTTGCTAGATCATGAAGGTTTTTTATTTGTTGACTTAGTGTTTATGGTGACATTTTTTATTCCAGTGAAGTTAATAAAATGGCACCAGGTCCTAAGAGTTTACTGTATAAATAATTTTAAATTTTAAAAAAGTGGATTAAACAGCTCTTATGAGTATTTAATATTGCTGCAATGAAATTATGAAAGAATTGGAACAAAATTATGTAATTTAATGTCTGTTTTCATATCCATATATTTAATATTAAGATTGAAACACCTGCCTTTAATGTTTTTTTCTCTTTTAGAAAAATGAACCCCAGCTACCTGACTGCAACATTACAAGTAGTTGATAGATGAGAAACTGTGCTGAAAATAGATTTTCAACTATTTTATTAATTTATTTCAGTTAAAACAAGTTAACTACCCATTCAACTACACAGACAGTGTTAGAGAATACATATACAGCTACAAATCATAGCAGTTAGTGTAGGTTATCACTTAATACCAAGCTGAAGCCCAGGCATCTTTTGATATTATCCCACAAGCAGAACAAACCACATAATAAACGTTCTGCTGAGAGAAATCTCATGCTGCGTTCACTGTCTGACATAACATTTCCAACATGGTGTTCTTATCCTTACAGGACAGCTCTGAGCAGCCTTCTCTTGACAGAAGTTCTTTGCAACAAAGCTGTGTAGTTTGCAGAACCCTGCAGAGTGCACAGGACTGGGGCTGTTCAGCAGTGCTTTTCTCATCTCTTGGGTAGCAGTGGAGGAGCAATGATTAAGGACAGGATAAACATTTTATTTTTAACTTTTAATTGTACAATGTGCTTTTGATAGATAGAATGGCATTTCTTGGCAAGTACAGGCTATGATAATTAGTGCATTTAGTTTAACTTACTTATTCTTAATAATAATCAGTATTTTGTAGCAGTTGCTGTAATTAGTTAAGAATGTGGTTCATGGTGACTTCCAAGTCAACACGTATTTGATGAATAAGGCACACTGTTCCAGTAAGTAGTAAATTTGACATGACAAGCAGGAGTCCTTTGATATTTAATTGGCTTTCCTTGTAACACTTGAGGAAAAAAATGATCTAATGAATGTTGCGTTGACTGTAAAGCTGAAGCCCAAGAGATTGCATAGGATGTATTTTGTCTCCACATTTTGTAAGCATGGGAAAAGCTTTCTAATATTTCTCTTTTGACGGGTCTTTAGGGTGGGAGGTGTTTGGTTGGTTGGTTTGTTTGTTTGGTTTGGTTTTTTAGTGTATAGTAATTTTCTGGGTGAATGATACTGTTCTGAAGAGGTAATATGGAAAGGTATAAAATTATATTCATAATCATAATTTTAAAGGAAAATTTGTAATGGTATATTATCAGGAAATGTAATAGTATATAACATCAGTGTGGTTTGTTTTGGTTTTTTTCCCTCTCAAAAAGGAAGGACTGTCATGCACTCAGAAGTCAGGAAATCCAATTTAAAATTTCAATCCTTCATCAAAATCCTATTTACAAAAGGTTTGGGAAGTCCTTTATTTCTCCCTGCCTTAACTCCACATCAGGATCCAGGAAGACCTTTCAGCTGTTGCTAATAGCAAATGTCATGAGCTGTTCTACAATCGTATTTGTATTAGTAGATTTAGCATAGAAGATACAATCATACTCTGCTTCCAGTAAGCCCCCTAGTGTTTTTTTTTCCTTCCTCCTTACCATTATGACCATAAGAAATAAAATTCACCTAGAAATTCTCTTAAAGTTTGTGCTGCCATAGAATGTACCACCAGACTGCAATGAAAAGTAGGGATGGTTGATGTAAGTTTCTGAGTTTTTAATAATTCTGTGTTACAGCTTCATAGGAAAAATCTGCTGTGGCCAGGATGCAGAATCTATTTCCAGTGCTCCATTTCATTTTACATGGCTTAAGTATTGCACAGAACTTCAGAAATGAAAGCATTTAAGACCAATAGCTGAAATGAGTATGTTCTCTGTATGTAAACTAAGGCAGCACCTGTAGTCTGCAGGTTACCTGAAATGAGAAGTCTAGATTTAGCACTGTGTTTATTCTGATCTGGAAAATTTTAATTCTAAGGGGTAGTGACACTACTGACCTCAAATTCTAAGGCTACTAACAGTAACTTAAGAATAATACTGGCTGCAATAGACAGAAGTTGTGTTACGGGGAAAAAAGATTGTTGTGTAGGCTCAAGATTTTTCATGACCACGTCAAGGGTTTTTCCCAAGTGAAGGTTGGTTTGTTCAGTTCCATCTGTTTGCTCATTAGAAAAGGGACTTTGTTTTGTGACTGTTGGAAGAAACTACTGTTAACTTTCTGTTACATTCTGACACTGTCTATTAGATTTTCTGCTGTGTGCATTGTATACACTGTATTTGTATTGCAAGGTAAAAGCAGTATTAATAAAAAACAACTTGTGTTTTCAGTTTAATGGAAAAGGAAATTTTAAAAGTGAAAGCATTTGTCTTTTGTGCTTCAGTGGATATTTGTGTGTCAGCTGTTTTCAAACCAGATCACTTGAGTCAGCTCCTGTAATTGTACTTGTCCACTGCCTCGGAGCAGGCGTTCCAAACCTGACTGCAATACTGTGGAGAGCATGCATCTTTTAGCTGCCTCTGTTCAAGGAAATGCATTTCATTTCCCTTGTAAGAACATTTTTGAATGTAAAGGGAATATTAACTACATTACAGTCCCTGGTATTGACTTTGGAAAAGAATTGAGGTTCTTCAGGAGTCACCCCATTTTCTCCTGTTCACTTATTTAAAATAAGTAACTTTCTATTGCCTTCATTTGTTCCTTGCAAATCTTAACGTTTTTGGCATGTGCTTTCCTTTCTGGTTCTGTGTATTGTATTTTATCGTAGGTTTCTGTTGAAATCTGTCACAATTTTAGTGTCACTGTTTTTTTTTATTGTTGGTATTTTCTTCTTCATTTGCACTCTGTTTGATTCCTTTGTTACTGAATTTATTTCCTGATTTTTGGCTGATTTTCTGTACATTACAGAATTAGTAGACGCTTGTTTATTTAAGTGGTAAGAAACTGTTAGCTACAAGAAGGATAATTTGGTTGCCCACAAATATCTAGTCAGTTGTTTCACTTTCTGCAGCAGAAGGGAGGCTTTTTCCTCTTCTTGCTGTCTGATCTGTTGTATAAGACAAAGGAATTCAAAGTGCAGTCTGTGTGAAACTTAATCTTTATAAATAGTTTTTCCTTTGTCTTTTTTTTCCTGTCTTCTTGTCCAGCTATTGCTTCTTGGACTTTTTCATTTTCTTGATTCCATTTGTGACATTGATAGTATTAGTAATAGCTACTAATTAAACAATAAAAAGATACTTGCGGTCATTAAAGCTGTGCTTTTAAAAAACTTTCTAAAGTGTGAATTCCTCAAATAATTTTAAATTAAAGAAAAATCATGTTGAGTTAATTTAACTACATAAGAAGTCACAGTACAGCTAATTTGATACAGTGCAATGAGATAGAACTAAACAAAGTTATGTGAGTAAAACTTTCTATTTAGCCACTGGGGTTTATTTTCCTTCTCTTTATTTTTCTATCCTTACTCATTTTTGTCTCTTCCATGCTTATTGATGCTGTAGTCAGACAGACACTTGAGTTGCTTATCCAGGAAGAGCATTTGGATTGCTCTGTAAGGGACTGAAGAACATTCAGGACAAAAAAGATAAAATATCTTCAAACTGGTTTAGATATCCTGACTTTAAGGCTTTACCACTGTTAAAGACTGTGTTCAACAATATGCTTTTCCATTGGTATGTCATTAGAGTTCCAGTCATTTGAAATTGTTGTGTGTTTCTGTGGGGAAAATTGTAATTTTGGAATGCTCTGGTTCTAATACTGATGTGCCAAGGAGTAGAACATGTCATTAAAACATGAGGTCAGGTTAACCCTCTCCTTGCTAGCATATATATAGAGCATCAAGTGCTTTGTTTAGGCTATTTTGAACACTTTCAAGGAGAATATTTTACATACTAAGAGATTTAATAATTGGTTTGGGAGTTTGTTTCTTTCTCCTTTACATGTGGGGTTTGGGGGATTTTTTGTTTTGGTTTGGTTTATTACCCTAAATAAGGGTCCTATTCTTCCAATACATGCTAGGCTCTTGTGTCTCTGACATCCGTCTCTCATTTCCTCTGTAATTGCAATTACTCCTTTAGCTTGGGTGTACCTTACTTTTCACGTTTTTTCACTCTTTACCTCAGACCATGCCCTTCCGTTTCTCTTCCCCTTTCCATCTGCAATTCTTCCCTTCCTTCACTTTTCAGTGTTTCTCTTATTTTTCCACCCTTGTGCCACAGTGAGCTTTGCCAGGTTCTGTTCCATTTATTCATACAGTCAGATACCTGTTTGACATTTACCACTGAATCTTGACTAGTCTCTGTATGGTAAATTCTCTTGCTACTATTAAGTTTTCATGTTCTAATTGTGATTCATAGCCTTAACATTTTCATCTTACAGTTGCTAGTGGGATAGCTCCTCAGCAGGGAGGTACTTCATGTTTACCTTTCTCTCTTCCTAAGCTCATGCCAGTGCATGAGCAGAATACTGAAATACTGATTAAATGTATTTCAGTAATACTGACTCATCTCTAATGCAGAGCTGTGGAGCAGTGGCATGACTTTTGTTAAATCAGGTGTTTGTAACCCGAATAGAAACCAGAAAATGTAGTATCACTTCTGTCCTTGACATGAGGGACTCTTCACTAATTCGTGTAAGAGCTGGGAAACTTTGTGGCAAATTGCAGTAGCATTTTACTCTAACCTTGAGTAAAAATTGTACACAAACAGTCCGTCTTACAAGAGAAGCTCCAATTTCTCCGTATGCTTCTCTGCTGAAACACAAGTATTTTTCATCCAATTGTTCTGTTATGTCCCCACACAATGCGGTAGCATTTAGCTACTGCAACCCAACCTGGGTAATCTGGTTGTTACGGCAAAAGACTGATGTAACATTGATTTTTTTTTTTTCACTGTGTTTGGGTTGGTGAGATACAATGAAACTGTTTGGTAGACACTGAGTAACAGAAAGCATCTTAGTAAATTTTGCAGCTTAATCTAAGCTCTCGGACAGTTTGTGGGTGTTTACTTGTTGACGTCGTGGTTTAGTTACTTGATGGTTCCTTCTTGCCCTGCATGCAACAGCAGTGGCCATATGTCTATGAAGTTGTGAAAGGAAGGTCTCTGTGAAAGTGGTATCATCTCTGAAACGTGTGTGCCATGAACTATTGAAAAATTGTGATGTTGCTTATAAAATAAAAAGTTGGACTAAGGAAAGTAGTCCCTGTTTCATTCTAACAGACTGTTTCAATTAAAATAAGAACTCAAATTCATTTTGCATAGTATTTTAATAGATTTTTGTCTCATGAAGCTCTTGTGATTCATCAGTTTATAGAGCACAAGCTCTTTCATTGCACTGGTGGTTTGTGTGATTTATCTCAGTGTACTTACGTGCTGGATAGGTGATGTGGCTCTCACTGCAAAGTCCCTGGAACAGGAATCTGTCAATAAATACCTATCAGTGTCTGTGCCACCATCTTGTTTCCTAAGATTGTCTCACAGCTGGCTGGGCACTTAGTAATTTCAGAAGGGAGACCGTGTTCCTTTCCTGAGCAGCCATGAGGATAATGCTGTAGTTTACAGCCCTCTCTTTTTGGGGGCCCTTCGGAGTTTAGTGCTGACTGGAACCTCAGACTTAATGCAGCAGTATACAGTGGTAGTATGTCTCAGTGCAGATGCTAATTCATTTTATTTCAGCTAACCCTTGTTTCCTTTTCTTGCGTGTCTTGGTTTTGCCTTAGGTTTTGTTCACCTTTCTGTTTCTCTCCCTATTTACGCATGGTGTGTTTTCTTTTCTGTGGATGCATACCAACAATATGAAGTTGTGGGTCCCTATGAATTTGAGACTTTCTAGAGATAGATAAAATTCTTTCAGAAATTAGTAATATATTGCAGGGAATGGTAGCCAATTACAGGATACAGGTCAGTTAACTAGGAGACACGAACAGGCTGTTGCATTTTGAGGTGTTGTGCATGGTCTTGCAAAGTTCACTTCAATGAGTCTCTTTTGGCATTTGTATTACAAGCCAAGCATTGTTCTGTCCGTGTGAGCCTTGGTTTGGCTGAGTCTTCGAGATCATTCTCTCCTACAGACTGAGTTAAGAGGAGGAGACCAGAAGCTCATATCTCTTGAGGTTTTCAGAGTTTGTACTCTGGCTTGTGAACAGTTACTGTCTTACTATAAACTTCTGGCTATTAAGCAGCTTAATTCTTTTTTTCTTTCTCTTGTTCAGTAATGTGTTTGTCATTAATACCATATAATTATTTGTCATTAATACCATATAATATAATAATTCAGTTCACAGTTCAGTTGTAAATAAGGCTGAACTTTATTATTTATCTTTATTATTTTCCTGATATGGTTTGATTATTTCCTATTAATATGGTCAAGGAAGGCTTACATGTTGACTTATATACAGGTAATGTAACCACCTAAAGTGCTACAGAATAGTTTATTATAAAACATACAGGAATTAGAGAAATTATCTGTTAAACTGTATTTTTTTTGATACTTTCCTTCTACTGTATACTTCAGTATTTTCTTCTGTAAAATTTATGTGGCTATGACAGATGTTCCCACAGGAAACTATTTCAGCCTACTGTGATGTGAAATTTTTTTCTAGGTTTTGGGCTGTGTTTTTTGTTTTGATGTTACATTGTAAAACACATCAATGTTTCCTCATGTGAACTTCTTTTCCTTGCTTTTTGAAAATATAACAAATGCTGTTGCTCTTTTAAGTCACTTAACTGACCTATAAAGACTTAATTAGTTTAACCTTGAGTTTCTTTATGTAGCACAATTGTTGTTGAGGGTCAGCATGCTGGAATGTTTCAGGCAAACTTGTAAATACTTAGTATATAGGAACCAGTATTTCTGAACTTTTTTTTTAGCTATGCTGGCATATAAAATGCTTTCCAGTTTTTGCATTTTTATTCTTCTCTGCTATTCCCAAACTTTTTATATGAGAAACTCATAAAAAATTTTTGTGCTGTGTTCCTGTTGGCCTTGCAATGTCAAAGCAGTTTCTCATGATTGCTCTTATCATTAAAAACATTTCATACATTTACTTTAGCTTTTTTAATCTGAAAATCCTTTTTTTTCAGTGATTGGCATTTATATCAAGTAAAATTAAAACTCAGATATCTGAATGCTTTGTTCAGATTGGTTAAATGAGTATGATTAAGTTGTAAGAAGTAGCCCATCAAGTAAAATCTTACAATTGCATACAAAGCTGTCTGTTGAATTAAAAAAACAGAAACCCAACTTTCATTTGCTATAGCACCGTTCTGATTTTCATTAAATAAATTATGCTTTACTCTATTTTGTTTAAACTCTAGATTAATTTCTATGGTTACAGCGGATATAAATCTCTAGATTGCCTTAAAAAGGGATTGTTTATTCAAAACAGGACTGACAGTCTCTCCTCAAGAGAAGCTATTACTTAATTTTATTTTTCTAAGTTTAAATGCTTAAAAAATATTTGTAATTATACCCCAAAGGCATCATAAAAATGTAAAAATAATTATACTCTAAAAATTACCAAAATTACAGGAAGTGGACATTTAAAAAATCTTACTGAGATTCATGGCTGAAAAAAAGTGAGAAAGGAGAAGTGCCTTACTTCACAACTTGAAATCTTGTCAGGGATTTCTGCATTCAGTGATTAAAAATATATGTTTGAATTGTCAGTATTATTGTCAGATGTGAGAGAATAGCATTGGTTTCCTTTTTAATTACAGCTAAAACTTTCTCTTCATAAATCCTGCAAGCGCTTTCTAGAGAGAAATTTTTATGTGATTATTTTTTTCAGGTAGAAATTATTCTCCCCATGGTGGGGGCATCGTTTTCATAGGCAAAACAGCTGTCAAATACCCCTAGGCAGCTGAAAACCAGCATGGAAAGCATTTTGTGATGAGAAAATTCGGTGGTTCAGAGATAGTTTTTTTGGACACTTCATTTGTTACCTTGGGAATGTAATGGTCATTTGGTAGTTAACTTAATGGAAATATGGAAGGGCAGTGTGCTCTAAAGGCAGAGATCCTTCTCTTGGACTTTGGTCACATCAGAAGATTCTTGAGTGGGGACAAGATAGGATGTCTTTGTTCTGTGATGCTTTTAGTGCTCTGATAAACTTCTAGCCCTTGCTGTAGAGTTGAGAACCTGTCATGGTTTGCCTTAATAACAATTTATAAGGCACTCATTTCTCAGAAAAGGACAGGATGAAGGGAATTGGATAATATTTGGATTTCAGACTGTTAGTATTCCTCTCCAGTCTAAGAGTTATTAAAAAGATTATTCTTTTTTTTTATTCCTTACTATATTTTTCTTCACCTTGGTTTGCTGTTTTAAGAACTGGTGGAGAAGAGTTATTTTCCCCAGGGATGGAGGAGATTTTTTTAGTATGTTTCTATTTCCTAGGTGCTCTAACAAAGGAGTAGTGGCTTGCTCAGAAAAGGCAGTGAAGCAGAGCATTTGAAGTGGGGCAGAGGAGGAGATGTGTGTGCCTGATGGAGAAGCTCTGTCTGGGTTTCCTGAGGATGTGAATAACCTCTCCCAGTGCGTCACTCTGCATCAGCCATGGAAGGACCTACGGTTACCAGGGCCAAGGAAGTTCCTACCGTGTAGGGCAGAAGATCCAGCTCTCAGAGTTTCCTGCTACACGAGAACAGGGGGCAGAAAAGACCCTTTGTTTTAATTTTTATGCTGATACCATAAAGCACATGAATTAAAATCTTAATGTGTACAGAATCGGTGTATTTCCAGTATACTTATTTATTTTGTGCCTGATCTATACGTGTTCTTTACATAAGGATTCATAAACATCTCATTTCTGACTGGGTGTTTTTCTTGGTGTTTTAGTGAGGGAGAAATTTACTTGGTATAAATGCCAGAGCAACCACTAAAGTAATGTTCAGTCTGTGTAATACAAATTAAGATGTTGAAACATAGTAGATAGAAGTATTTTTACACTAAGAACATTATTGTACCAATGATGAAAATCCAGGAAAATACTTGCTTCTCTGAATACTATTTGACAAGAGTTGTAGGATTTTGAAGAGTAGATGTTGTATCGGTCCACGCTCTATATCAGTATGGGTGTATGAATGTACATACACCGAAAATGTAGAGCTCTGAGCGGGAAGGGACTGCGGAGGGTGAGCCAGGCTCAGCTCTGGCCCGCGGCTTCAGGGAGCGCGGCCGTGCCGGCAGCGCGGCTCCTTCCCCGGGCTTGGCTCAGCTCTTGTCCTGGGCTCAGCCCTGGCCCCGGGCTGAGCTCCTACGCTGCCCTGCAATGGCTTACGCTGAAGCAAATTCAGCTTGGTCCAAAAGTGAAGCACATGAACATGGAACCCTCTGAAAAAACTTTTCAGAAAATCAAAAGATTTTATAATAATGGTCAGAAAGAGTAACCGTCTATTACTGAGCATCTGTTAAGTGACACTGGAAATGTCTTTATATCATAGAACATCTTTGAGTCAAGAAAATGTAGTACTAAAATGAGCTCACACTGTGAGAACAAGGGACAAGGAAAGCATCTCTTACAGAAAGACACAAGCAACGTTAAATGCAGTTACTGAATTGTTGTAAATGGAGCATTTTCAACAGCAGTGGTAAAGTCCAATTATTGCAAATACATATTTTGACCAGTTTCCTTGTATCTCTCAACCAAAACATTCCCCACAATTGTTGTGGAGTATATATTTTAGTCAATGAGGTTTTGGATGATTGTGTAAAAATATAAATGTTAAAGAAAGTTATGATTAGAGTTTGACAATAAACAAGAAAAAGGGAAATAGTAAGTTTTATTAAAATCAGATATTGTGCTCTTTCTTTTTTTAAATTGAAAGTATTTATTGCCACTGAGAATAAATGAAAACTAGTTACTAAAACCATTTAGCATGATGTTACATTGTAGGAAGCCTACTGTTAACTTTTCCTGGTCATCTCGTGTTCCTATTGACTGTCTACAGACCATTTTCAGAATATTTAGATGTGCTTCTGTATGTGATGGTATCAAACCAGTGTGTTCCCACAAGACCTAAGGAAACAGACAAAATTAACACAGACCTCTATCTTAAAGTCTATATGTATTGCATTTTTCTGGTTCAGAGATGAAATTCAGTATTTGTAAGTAATTATCCTAAAAAATAAGACTTTATTTGCTTCTGTTTACAAATGCCTGAAGTACAAAGCGTGGAAAACAGTTTTAAGCATAATTCCCCCCTGCCCCCCCCCAAAAAATAAATCAGTGATTTCAAAGTAGTTTTTCTATACAGGTGGAGTTTGCTGTCAGTACCATATACGTTTTTAAAACATTAATCAGCCTTATCCCCAAATAACGCTCCAGTGAAACCTTCATCCAGTGATAATATTGGGTACTTTGAGTCCTTATTGTGGTCAATGGGGAACTGGAGTTTTCGAGTTCCCAGATCTTAATTTTGTTTGACTCTCACTAGAAGAGTCTTGAATGAAAAATGATTGCAGTTGTGTCACAAAATTGCAAGAATAATTTTTTCTTGGTCAGTTTGACTGAATCTTGCAGTAACTTTGGATTATTTTTATGGAAAGTCTAGTAAGATGAAATGTGAAGCTTTTAGTCTGGTAGTTATTTACTACCAAATTTTCCATTACGGATAATTAACAACGAATAAAAAATAAAAATAACCAAATGCAGATCTAAAGTGCACTTTAGAGGCAGAGTATTTCAATGTAAACTGACAGAAGTATAAATCAATGGGACAATTTTTGAACCACAGGCTGTATATATAAAAATATGTTAAATAAAGCAAGAACTAATTAAAAAAAAAAAAAAAAAAAAGGTTTAGAGCCAACTGGGATGTTGTTGTTGTTGTTCTTGTTTTAATGTACAAGACAGTGTTTTTTACTTTTTCCTTTTTGACAGTCTAATATTAAGCAAAATGAAGTGTTTTCTACCCCAGACCAGGTGTCAGGAAATTGGCTTTGCTTCTTACTGCAGTTTAAAAGTTTCTTAATCTGTTTGTAAACGTGCACCAAATACTGCCTGTGGTATTCTGCAGACAGTTTTAACTTCAGTATTCCACAATGACTAATGAATTCTTCTGCAATGATTCCTTGTAGTTTTGCTTTCATTTTATAGATAAAAAATAAAAAAATTGTGTTGATTAAATTAGAAAAATATTGATAATATTAAACATTTTAAAAAATATTTTAAAATTTTGTACCATCTTTACCTTGACGTTTCAAGTAGCCTCGCTCTTCCTTTTCATGGTTTTAAATTCAATTAATTCAGTTCAACCCCCCTTCTTGGCTAATTCCTTTGCTTCAAATGCAAGGCTAGTAATAAAATGCAATAAAAAAATGTTTCTCTGCCCGTTGCTGCTGCTGTAACATATATGCTGATGTAAAGCAGAAACTGAACAAAGTCACAATTTTCCTGAGATTAGAGGTAGCCAGGCTGGCTGTCTCCTCGCCTCCTGCTCCCCACTTCCAGCTCCGGGCCACCCCCACGCCACAGTTTAGATATTATTTGCTCTTTTGGGTCTCAGATTACAAGAGCAATTGATCTGCGTGACCTATTTTAGAAACTTTCACGTTTGCTGGAGAAACCTAAACCAAATGTATCCCCTCAAGAGACAAATCAGCTGCAAACTGGCCGGTTGACGTGTGGAGGCAGCCAGTGTGTCCCTGCCGTCAGTCATGGGAGCACAGCTCCACCTCATGGCGTGCTGGGAACTCACCAGCAAATCCTTTAAAGTACACTCTTCACACGATTGAATTCAGAGTTTCGGCTCCTGATTCAAACTTTGGTTTAATTTCATAGGTTTAATCTCTGTTGCTAGCGAATTACAGCGTTTCATCTTTTGGAGGTTCTCATTCTGAAATGTAGAATTCAGGTAACAGTATTTTAGAAACAATCTTGTCAGTTCTTAGCAACATGCAGCAAGAGCCTGCATTGATTCAATGGGCTGACAGTGCTTAAATTATAACCTAGATAAACTATAACCCGTGTGGAACCTGTCCTTTTGTGTGTTCTATTTTTTAGAAGTTCATATATCTAACCGAAGGTATTTTGTACTGGAAAAGTTCTCCATGGGAGTCGTTTCTGCATCAGGTTGTTTCTAACTAGTTTTCAAGTGTAATAGTTTAGGTAAGAGCCAAAGGTCATATTTTAAAATTTATTTAATATAAATTGTGCTTCCATTTATAGTATCTATTTTGTTTGGGTTTCACTCCAGACTTCTGAAAACACTTACCTTCATTACATGTACTAACTGTGGAAAATTTCCTTTTTTTTTTTTAATTTTTTGTTACTGTGATTTAGATATTGGAAAAACAAGTTTATGTTCTTACACTAATTACTGTATCTCTTCCTGTTTTGGTCGGAAATATGCAGTTCCTGTTCATTAGCTGATGTCTTACTGAAATTCAGAATTTCTCTTAAAATAGGCAGTGGGTATATTTGGCTTGACTATGTGTTTGGAATTGAAAACATGATAGTTGTCTAGATATTAGTATTATAACAATCTTAAATTTCCCACTTTTTCTAAAGGGGCTTGTAGAATATAGTCACCTTTTCATTAATTTGTAGATGAAATCTATTTAGATAAGACATTGGAGATAATGTTTTTCAAACATAGTGGAAAGTTAAATGAAAAATTTTGTTTAGGGTGTTTTTTCCCCATTTTTATGGTTAATATGGCACTATTGTCAGCTTGTTAGTGCTGCTAAATCAACAGTAAATCCCATGTCCCTCACAACGTTTACAAAAGCTTTTCTATTATGTTTTGGTTTTAAGTAATTTTTAAAGTTTCTTTTAACAAAGTACACCTTTTAAAAAATTCGGAGTGGCAATACAGCGCGAAGTGTAACAGTCAATTTTATGTGGTAGGAAATAGTTGCACATTGTTCTGATGGAAGAGTAAATTTGATAAAACGCTATATTTGTTCAGTGAAAATGACTGTTCAGCACGGTTGAATTCTCTCTACAATATGTCACGGGAACTTACTCCAATCATTTTAATCGTAAACAATGCTGCTGCTTCTTGTAGTGGGTTAAACGCATGCAAATTGGAACCTACTGTTTCATGAGGGATCAATTCTTTGTTGGGAGTGGAAAGAAATGCTGTATGTATTGCTAAGAGACTGAAGGAAGTATAGTCAGCGTCTTCGTTCTGAAGTCTGTGCTTCTCATCAAGATGCTGCTTTGGAGGCAATGCTTTCCTGTTTCTTCTCTTTTTAAATAACTTAGCCTGCTCTGAAATCATTAGAAAAATCTCTGAACAGAGGAACATCTATCATTTCTAGTGCAGGCCCCTAGTATAAATAGAGCTATGCATGCCACCTGTGGTAGCAGATGGCAGCCATTCACAGCTTCCTTTTGTGTCAGACCTGCATTAGATGCAATAATTGCTTTTATGTTTTAATAAGAGTTGTTTTAAAAGTCTATAGTGGCAACAAAACACAGATATATGTATTAAAGAGATGATTTACAGTGAGGATCAAGTGCAAGCTGGAACCTTTAAAAACTAACTTTTATAAAGTTATGTTACAGGCTTTAATGTGAATTTATAGTGTTTTTCACTTGCATGATGTTGATGCTTTTGTTTGCCACACAGTGGCAAGCTGCTGCTGCTGCATCACTGTAGAGGTTCAATTGGGTTTTCATGATCAGAACTAACTTGGGAGTTTTTAAAGAACATCTGGACTCTCCAGATTCAGTTACCTGAGCATGTTGAATTTCTTTGATTGTAATTAAATATACCTTATCTGTTCATGGCAGATGCATCTTGTAGGAAGTTCCCTACTGGTGCTATTCAGCTCCTGCCCACCCTTGTGCTGATAAATACCTCCACAGGTATTTGTGGAGCCGAAATTAAAGAAACCAATTCTTTCCAGAAGAGTAATTAAAAAGAAGTAATTTCAGTGTTTCGGGGTGTGGTATTGACCCTCAAGGGAGTATCAGTGGGAATGGGAAGAGAAGAGGGAGAGCTTGCAGTTTCCTAAGTGGTCCTCATTGTTAGAAGGGACATAACCCACCTATTCTGGTAGTGAACAGAAGCTCAGGAAGTTGCTGTGATGATGTAACTGGTGCGCACAATAATGTGAGGAAAGGTATTTTATTCCCCTGATTCTCCTAGAAATGTCAGTTATCTGGAAATTCAGCAGTGTTCTTCTCTGTAAGATAAGTTTAGTCTTTATGTAGTGCAAGAGTGTTGCAACTACAAAGGGTCTTTCTCTAAGCCCTCCTATCCCTGGTGTGGCGGGGGGGCAGGGGCAGGGAAGAAATAATTTCTTTATTTCAGGGTTGAAGGAAAGGCTTAGTTCTCTGCTCCAGACTTTTGGAGAAAACAAAAGTCAATTTCCAGATGCAAAGAATGAGAACCATGACCAGAGGCCAATACTCAGATGTGTTTGTGCTTCTTCAGATTGCTCTCATCTATCCTTTTGATGCCTGTGTCAACTGGTGGTATAAATGTTTTGAAAACAGGCATGTAGAGCAAATTGGAAGTTGTAGTTATGATGGATGGGTAAATGGAGTGGAAAAGTGGATGTGCTGAAATGCAAGTGAGATTTAAAATTCTACTAGAACTACTTGAAAAATTGATTAGAGAAGATACAAAAATTTATCCCAGAGGCAGTGGAAAGCAAGGTGAGAAAGACAGACTAGCCAAGAAAACTGTTGCAGAAGGGAAGACTTTTTTACAGAGGTAAAGTTAGGTTTGGCCAAATTCACAATTAATTGCTAATGCTATTAAAACCCTCCTAAAGTTAAAAATTCTTTCGCTATTCTAATAAAAGGAAAATTAGCAAAAAAAATGTGGATTTTTCATGCAGCTGGAGTATAGATGAGAAATAGTTTAGTCATGGACTCTAGACTAAATTAATAAGGAAAAAGCCATGGCTGAGTGGGGTAAAAGCAAGATAAAAACTGGGAACTGGAAAAAATATTAGAAAAAAAAAGGTGTTTCCAGCAGAAATAGTTACAAAGTAACCAACACCAGCAATGCCTTTCTAGTTATTTGCATTGAAAATGGATGGATACAAACTGGAAAAAATACAGAGGAAAGCTGTGGGTTCCACAAATTCAGAACTGTTTCATGAGAAGGAAATCAAAGGTTGGGGTTGTATGTCAGGGCTACAGAAGTTAGAGATAGATAGATAGATAGATAGATACAATTACTGACAGTAAAGTCAAACACACATGCAGGGAAGCAGAACGTTTAAGGGAAGGGACCATTCTGAAGCAAGAGGAGATGCATAGAAGTTGGTAATAGGTAAACCTGGAAATTAGACAGTAATATGACAGTAATAAGAGCAATAGGATTCTAATAAAGCCACTCAGTTGTAATAGGGAGAAGCTCTATTACCTTTAAGCTGAAGCTTGGTACTTTTGTAAAGAGTGTATGGTGGGCCTCTGATAACACCAGAATAATTGCAATTGATGACCTGGAGAGATCCTAAAGATTTCCGTTTGTATAAACAGGGATATTTTGTGTCTACAAAAAACCAAGCATCATACAAAAAACAAATCAAATTTTAAAATAAAATGAACATTCCTTCCCTTCAATAGTAGTGAGACCTTATTTTTCAAATATTTAACAAAAATAGTTAATTTTGTTCATATGGTTATGACAACTTGAATTCAAAGCTATGCCAGTAGTACATGGTAACAAAAGGTTTAAGAAATATCAGCAGTGCAGGATTGCAGAAGATGCTGTTAGAATTTGAGAGAAACTAGAACAAGAAGTCTCACTTCTGATGCAAATCTTGGGAACCAAGAGCTTGATGGGAGTATGGGCATAATGGTGTCATTCTAAATTCATGAAAATAGCTTTACAAATGAAGGAGAAACAAAATGGGGTCAGTGCAATTCAAACACATGATGACAATTTTAACCTAAATAGAATGCTCTTTGTGACTAGATGAATTAATTACTGTAAGACAGTGCTCTTGCTTGTCATTCTGATTCTTTCTGCTTGTTAATCACTCCTAAATTGTAGCTATTGCAGTAATATTGAGATTTATTGCTTACAAAATTTTGCTTATCTGTATTCTATTTTAGTGTTTTCTTGTGCATTAATGTAAATGTTTTGGAACATTTCTTATTTTACATTTGTTTTGTCCTCTGTAGTACTTTCTTTCTGCCTACTAAGTATTATTGTTCCATTGGAACACTGTATAACTGTTTTAAATGTTTTGCTTTCGTAGTCAAGCTTGATTTATCTATTCAGCAAATTTGATGACATACCAAGTCTGAGCTGAGAAAGAGATTACTGTACAAATAATAAATTCAAGTGGCGGTGAGAAGGAACATATGTAGAATGGTTTGGCTTCCTCTTTGTGCCTCATTGGTCTCGTAGCAATTGCAGTATTTCCCTTCTTACTGTGTATAATGGTGCTAACACTTTAGGAAACTCCTGAAGGTACTGGCAGAATTCAGTTTGCTGTGAATGAGATGAAATTTTCTATGTTAATGACACCGAAAACTTGAAACATGAAAACTAGGAAAATCCATATCCAATATGATGAATTGTAGTAAAACTGAAACAGAGCAAATAATAGTAGGGGAATTGAGCCCTATTTATTTGCACAAGGAAACACTTATCTTGAGTTGTACAAATTACTGTGGTCTTACAAAGTACATTTTTTTCCTTGCACTTTTTTTCAAAAAGCTGCTTTTGATAAAAAAATAATTGGGGGAATTAATCTTCTATTTATCCAAACTGTTCTGTGTTCTTTCTCTGTGGTTTTTTTTTGTTTGTTTAATTGCAAAGATCATTTGCATGAAAATGGGATTTTAAGACTTGAACAGTTTCTGATAGTTTTTCCCAGATACATGGAGTAAACCATATTTATTGTAAACTAAAACAACTATTGTTTTGTAAAATTCATTCCATGCTTTTTTTACACTGAATTATTAACTAATATTTGAGAATATAGTTTTAAAAGTTTCCTCTGCATGCCTTGGAAAATATATACTGCTAATGTATAGAATTCTCTTCCCTTTTCCCCCTCCCCATCATGTCTTCTCATTTCTCTGGTGAATTAAGCTACACTTCTGTAGTTTGTCCATTCTCTAAAATAGGCAGCATCTTATGCTCCATCAAAACTTTTAAATCAGACTGAAGTTTGCAAAAGTTGTTTCAGATTTTTTTTTTTTTTAACTTTTCAGAGGGTCTTTTTTAAAGATTTCTTAAAAGAAAATAAAGTGATTTATAGTAAAAGTTACCCAGAGTGAGGTGGAAATTCAGAAATGGAAATTTGATTAGGATGTATGATCTGGGAAAGCAAACTAATGATTATCAGATGGTAGAGATACTACTTTAATTTGGGTACAAACTGGTCACTGTATCATGACAAAAGTAGAAGGGAGAGGGTCAGTACCTTGCCGTATGAGTTTTGATAGCTGATCTTGCATATGTATATCTTACTAGTAAAGAGTTGAAAAATTTCTTGTGTGGACCTCCAGAATGAATTTATTTCCAAAGTGTACATTAAATTCTGAAGTCATTAAATTCTGGGTTGACAATTTAGATAATGTTTTGTGTTACCATGTTTAATATTTTTAATGTTTAATATTGTAGTTATATTTACTGTTTAGTTTATGCTTTTTGGGAAGAAGACATGTATTTTTACTGCTGTTCTCCAAGATGGATCTTCATACAACAGATCTTTTTTAGATTATTTTTATGTATTGACTGCTTGGAAAATGTGAAAATTCTAGTATAAAAGAATACATTTTATTATTCTATTTAATTATAGAATAAGAAATTTATCAATTAATTTTAAAGTGTGGAATACTGAACTTCAAACATAAAATAATCCGTTTTCTGAAATTTAATTGTGATTTCTATTCATTTAGATTTCTCACATTGGAAAGCTGAAAGATTTTCTTCTGCAACACAGAAAGGATTACATTAATGCTTACAGGTAAGTGTACAAATGGATTTATCTATTATTTATTTATTTATCTTAATGCTTATAAGGTGAACAGCTTTAAAACCTATAAGCATAATTACCTAAACCAAAACAGAGATTGTTATTAATTGACTTACTGTAAATACTGTAAGATGAAGAATAGTGCTGTCACAAGAAGACAGTGAACCTGAAGAAAATGAGATTCAGAACTTGAAGAAGATTTCTGGCTCTTAAGAGTGAGTTCTGAAAGAAAATAACCTGGCAGTTGAAGTCCCACACCTTTTAAGGACCTGCAGAGTAAGTTTCTGAAGGGTTTCCTGATACAGCAGGGTGATGCAGGTTTTCCCTTTTACTTTCAGATACTAAACCTACATGTCATACCAAAGTATGCAGTCAGTAGCAGCAGCAGGTTCTGGAGGACAATGATGCAAACTCTTCAGGCTCTGGAATGTGAATTCCAGATGAAGGACACCACTGAGGAGACGATGTCAGGGCACATCAGAACAAGTTTTGTTTTTGTGTGACAAAAACTGTAGACTTCAGCTCTGGTAGTTCTTACTTTGTGAAGAAAGTTTTGATTCTCTTCAGCCTCTAGGAAGCATTCAAAACTACTCTAGCTGCTTACTTGTTGGTAACGTTAGTAGAGGATTTTTAGAAGACTAAAATACAAATTTACAAGTTGGTGTTTGTAAGAAAAAAATAATATCTTCTGGTCTGCAGATACTAAATTGAGTTATCCTAAGATCAAAATGTTACTGCAGCTTGTATGTTGGTGTACTGAGTGCAAATAATTGTAGCATTTTAGAAATGTAATATTTGCTTTGTAGTGAAACTTTGTTACATGCAAACTGGGTGAATCAGCCCTGTCTGCATTCCAATTCTGACACAGCCCTGACTAAAGCTGTTGCTGTTGCTTCAATCAAAGTAGATAAAATGAAGCCTAAAATCAGTTTGGGTTACAAGCTTCATAGATACCATACAGAAGTGCTGGCCAGACAAATATCCTTTCCCCAGGAAAAGACAATAAGAATAGATGAGCCATCTGCTATTCCTTAGGCTCAGTCCATATTGGAGGAAGTTTTTCTGAGAAACAACTCTAATCCTGAAAGGGTCTGTCTCAGTAACAGCAGTATTACCTCATCAGTGGCATCAAACTGTGTTCTGAGTAAGTTACCAGAAGACTTCTGGAACCCTTTTTTATCTCCACAAGATTTTAAAAGCTGTATTTTGTTATTTTGAGAAACAAAAAAAAAGGAAGATGGCTGATTTTATAAGTGAGAGTCTGTGGGAGCAATTCAGAGTCATTGCTGGTGAAAATGCTGCTCGGGGTGTGCACAGTTCTGTGTGTGAGACGGATCAGGGATGCTTTTCCAAGGAGCAAGCAGAAGTGCACAGCTCCGTGTTATCACTGGCTCTCTGCTTTTCAATGCCTATTGGAGTAGGGCATGAACAACACTAGGTGGAGCCAGAAATTTAATACTGACAAAACTGGGTGTACTGTGTGAAAACTTCGTGTGTGTGCAGAGGTTGAGAAACTGCAAATAATTGCAGTAAGAGCAGTTGTTGGTGGTTAAATTTTCCATAGTGTTTGTATTTTATTAACAGTAGTGTGCATAAAATGGAAGTGGTTAGAATTATTTTGATTTCCAGAAGTTTTTAATGTTCTCTGTGTAAACTGTTGCACCAGGTTTATCGTGGTAATTCTCAGTGCTTTCCACCTTCCTCTCCCCCCACCCAGGTCTTCATTAAGGAGAGGAAAGAATTGACATTTGCTTTATTAAATCACAAAATAATCCTGCAGATCTCATCTGTGACTGCAGTTGGTTCTGTTCTTAATGGTCAAACTTAAATTGTTTGGGTTTAATTTGACATAAAATTTTCAAATTCCATACTAGGTTAGTTGTGCTGTTCTACTTTGTGGATGCAAAGAGCATCATAACATCCATGCTGTCAGTCTTACAGTCTTAGCAAATGCCTCACTCAAGACAGCAGTTTTACTAACTCTTCAATACTTAAATAATGGGGACAGTTTTTGAACAATTTAATACTAAAAGGCTGTACTGAAATTTATGTAGATGTCAAATTTCATGAACAAAATTATTACTCTGCATTTTGTCAGTCCTGCTGTTTGTTTTCCCAACTATGGCACATTGTGTTGGTGAAATTGAGCTTTTGACTTACCAAGTCATACTATTGTATGCCTTTTAAAACTTCTTCATAATGTGTTACATCCAGGTTTTTGATTGCTTCTTTGACCTTACCTTTGAAAGCTATGAATTCTTTAATAATGAAGTTTTTATTTTTGGCATACATGAAATATCCTGCTACTGAGGCTATGTCTTTAATTCATTTTTAGAGGAAAATTTTTAGTAATGAGAAAGTCAGTTGGAAGAAGGGTTACTTGAAACCAAGGCCCTGACCTATTTTATGAAACTATTTATATGAAATACCTAAATTGAATTAGTAATTGCTTATTCACCATCTTTCTTCTTGATTTGACTACTGCCTACAAAATATCAAAGTGGCAAAACATGTGAAATTCTTGATGTAGTGATCTAAGCTTGCTGGTTTACAAGCCACTCATCTTTATCCTCTCCTGTTTACTAGGGTTTATTTCCTTTCTTTTACATGTAGGGTTTTTGCCTTCTGTGATAAGGAATTTTTTGTCATGGTTTAACCCCAACTGGCAGCTCAGCCCTACAGAGCCACTTGCTCACTGCCCCCACAGTGGGATGGGGGAGAGAATCAGAAGAGTAAAAGTGAGAAAACTCATGGGTTGAGATAAAGGCAGTTTAATAGGGAAAGAAAAAGCCACACACACAAGCAAAGCAAGGAATTTATTCACCATGGATGGGCAGGTGTTCAGCCATCCCCAGGAAAGCAGGGCTCCATCACACATAACAGAGACTTGGGAAGACAAATACCATCACTCCAAATGTTCCCCCTGCTTCCTGTTTTCTTCCCCAGCTGTATGTGCTGAGCTTGATGCCGTATGAGCTGTAATATCCATGTGATCAGTTGGGGTCAGCTGTCTTGGCTGTGTCCCCTCCCAGTTCCTTGTGCATCCCCACCCTCCTCACTGGTGGGGTGGGATGCAGAGCAGGAAGGGCTTTGGCTCTGTGTAAGCACTGCCCAGCAATAGCAAAACCATCTCTGAGTTATCAGCAGTGTTTCCAACACAAATCCAAAACACAGCCCCGTACCTGCTGCTGGGAAGAAAATCAACTCTATCCCAAGCAAAACCAGTGCACACAAATTGATTACTGTTCCTGGAATGGAGAAGAAAGGGACTCTTGAGTCATGAAGTTATTAATAAGATGTGGGTACTTCTTCATTTTTTTTAATTAAACAATAACTCCTTTCAGATGAAGATTGTTACTTATGATCCCGTTTTTAGTATATTGACTGCTATACATTCTGTATTCTTCGTCTCAGTCCATTTGCTATAATGCATTCCTACACTACTTTTTACACTGTGCTAGGAGAGTTTCTGGCTTCAATCTCTGGTGTCTTGTCTGATGTCTCATCTGTGGACAACTTGTGCCTTTGCCTTTCATCATCAGCTCTTCCATGTTTTTGATCACTGTACCACCAAGACAGTTCATATCTTTGTGATAAATATAGTTCAAGGAACTAGCTGTAGTGCCCTAACACTTGGGAATTTGAAATTATCCTCTTTGGGATTCCATCATAGCATTCAGTTTCTCTGAAGGATCTTTCAAGGTTTAGGCATTTTAAAGACCTCTCATTATTCCTACTGTTTAAGTGAGGCATTGGAAAGGAATTGAGAGAATTCTAGATTTTAATCACAGAACACATCATACTTAAAAGAAAAGCATTTGAGAGAAGAGCTTTACATCTGGGATTTTTAGACATCTAATTACTTGTGTTTTGCAAGTGCAGGGATACTTATGTAGTTGATCAGTGTAGTGTAGATGGCTTTTGAATAGAAATGTCACTTTTTCCACTGAAAAGGCTGGATAGGTGGTTTTTGCTGTATCCTTATTTCATGCTTCTGTAGTCCTTCTGTGCAATTAAGTGTTTGAACATTGTTGTTAATTGAAAATAATGTACCTTGAAAAAATTATTAACAAATTATCTTTCTGTCTCAAAAAATAATGTTTGTGCCCAGTAATTATACCTCTCTCCCTAGCAGTTATCTGTCTTAAGCATTTCTCTATCTCCAGGCAATAAATCAGGTACATCATTTGCCACTTAATAGAAAATCTTTGAATGCTTACACAGCATTTTGTGGAGAGTGTTTCCTTGTATTTCACAATAAAAGAAGTAGCCATTAAAGAACTCTAAAAATAGTGTTTTACTGATTCCTGTACAGTGCCAGGCTGCATTCTTGTCTTGACTTAACCACATTTTTACAAGAAGGAAGGCTCACTTTGTTGTTTTGAGGTAGTAAAACATGNTCTCATTCAGGCTCTTACAGTAGATGATCTGTGAAGACTTTCTTTCTGGAGGACTATATTTTTCTCCTCTCGAGGGAATTGTTTTCAGATTATTTATCTTCTGTGACTTTCTGAAGAACTCTTCTCTAATCAGTTGTTCCCCATTCTTTGGGAGTTCAGATAATTGATCTTGCTGCAGCAAACAGCTTCTGACCATGCCTTATTCAAATTCTTCATCGCATTTCTCCAGGTAGTATTGTTCTGAATAGAAGTCTTGTTCTCTTGATATGGTTTTAATTTGCTTAACTTAATGCCTCTGAAAGTAAGTATATACTCCATTCTGCTGAGTTGTTAATGAAAGTATTAAATACCATCAGATTTAGGACAAAATCCTGTGGAACACAACTCAGTGTTTCCTTCTGTTTTGGTATATAACTACCCCTGAGTTCAACTTCGCAGTTTCACATTCATATGGTGCTTATTTCTTCTAACTCATTTATCCATTGGTAGCTTGTGACAATGTTGTGTGAGGTGATAACAAGAGCCACACTAAAATAGAGCCATGATCACTTTTCATCCAACCAGAAGACCTGCTACAGCATCCCAGCAGTAAATTACACTGCCTGTGATGTACTACTGATACACTTTGGCTAATCTTTTTGTTCTTTCCTAAGTGCTTAAATATTACTTATTCCTATATTTTTCTAGACTGACTGGTCTACAAGTCCTCTGCTTTTTTTTTTCCCTTTAACCCTATATTCATCTTCTTATCAATCTGTCATTTGCTTATTCTCTCCTAGTTCTTGGCAGTGAGGATACATCCTGTCATTTGATGCATTTCCTGTTTTATTCTAGGGCTTGGTCTCCTGTCTCTGCACACTGTATGAATGTGCATATGCCCTGGGCTTTTTTGGAAGTTGGTTAGTTCCATTCAAGAGCACAGCTTTGTCACTCAGATAGGAGGGATATGTGCTTCATCAAGTTTGCCTTCAGCGTTGTCCCAGGAGCCACTGCACCTTCAGGTACATTTGTGCTATGACCTGGTTCACATAGCTCTCTCTCTTGTACACTGTTCACTCAGCAGCCTATTGACTAATACATTATCTGACACTTGTTATTGCTGATGATAATATCAACAGAGTTATGATCTTTTGAAAATGGCAGAGATACTCAATTTGGCCTAGATAATATAGGAGCTCTAAGCTAAAAGGAATAGTAACTGCAGCTTTCAAGTGACATTAATGATGAAAGTTAGTGCAAAAAAACCCAACAAAAAACAAAGCAATAAACATGTAGAATTAATTCATACTCTGCATATAATTTTACTTCTCTGTTGAGTGACAAGCCAAGTGTTTCCTATAGTTACGTTTGCAGAGCAATCTTTTGTTATCACTGGCATCCCTTCCCAGTTGTGTCTCATCCTGCACTTTATCCTTTTCTGAGTATGTCCCTGCATGCTGTGTTCCTTTAGAATTGTCAATAGAAATCAGAAGTAATTTGCACTTTGTATTTTGACCTTTCTGTTTGAGCTCAACAAAGCTCAATTGATCTCTCACTGTATTGCCTACTCTTCCTTTTCATCAAGCGCAGAATTGAAAGTTATCCTGATGTAATTTCTGTATGAGAACTACTAGTCATGCAAATTCTTTTTTGTTCCTTTTTGAGTTTGCATTTTCTCTGCAATTTAGCCTACTCATTTTTCTAGACTGAGGAAGTCTGCCTACTTGATGGTCACTGTCTTCATTGTACTCTTTACCCACTGTTAAAAATCACAAATAAACCAAGTTGACTTCCAACCCAAGTTTCTTATAAAATTTTCTCATATTGACAAAGATGAAAATCCAGAGGAATTTCTTTTCCTCCTTTCTCCATTCTGTGCATGTCTTGGCTAATTATTCTGATTGCTTCTGAAAATTCTGATTTGCTTGGCCCTTCTTGATTTAGTGATGGAACAATCCACTGCTATGATACTGCCACTGCACTTCTGAGCATGCGTTGTATCTCTGACATACAAGACACAACTGAATTTATTTCTGTTCTGTTGTTTTTTTGTTTGGTGTTTTTATGTGGTTTTGGTTTTCTTTGGCCTATTTTGTTTTAATGAACAGTTCCTCCTCTGGTAGAGGATGGTGATTAAATGGATTTTCAGTATAATCTCAGTGTGCAGATTTACTGGGTAGTGCAGCAAGGACTTCAGTACCCTGTTAGTAGTAGTGGATGCCATATGTGTTTTGACATAATGGGATGTGATTGTATGACTCCATTCTTGCCTTCCCAAGGAGGTTGGGTTTCAGATATCCTTCCCTCTGAGTGGCTTGACCAGCTCATGTTCAAAAGCACTGGTACCAGACAATATGTAAGCTGTAAGCAGTTATAAAAGGAAAAGTATTCTGTTTCTTGTTTACTGGATTAAGCTGCATTTAACTAGCTTTGAAGCTGTGAAACTCTTATTGAAGAATGTGATCTACCCTGTTTTTCTATAAGCAACTAGGGAAAGTATCTTAACAACTTGTTTCCCAATGTTAAAAAGCTGTTGCAGTTATCCTCAATGTATCACTACACTACCACTAGCTAAACTGTTAGTAAAAAATGAAGTGTGCCTGAGGCAGATTTTTTCATATTTATTTCTAAGTCTGATTTAAAAGAAAATTCTGGTTAGTGTTTTGTAATCCTTATTTTACCCTCTTATGTTAAAAAGTGCATGGAAAGTGTAGAAAGAACTCTGCAAATACCACAAAGCTGGGAAGGGTACAAGAAGCTAGACATACAAACACAAGAACTTTATATCCTGTTGAGTAGCAGACCAGCCAGAGTTTATTATTGTAATCTGTAATAGAAGAGTGGAGTTTTTTCTTTGTCAAGGAGCTGTCATGCAGCTATTACTCCGTCCTTATTTCCCACCTAAATTTGTGTGCCCTGAAATGCTCAAGTAACTCTCTAGGCTGAGCTCACTGAATGAAATTATGAATTATACCATACTACATGATCTTAACAGTCCCCTTCTGTCTTGTCCTGTGTGAAGATGGATGTAGGAATGGATTTCCTGGCTTTATACATGCTTAGAACCTGCTTATCCAACAGACTAGCAACAAAAACACGTACACAAGCTGTACAGAGGGAGTAGAGGAGAGGTCTGCCTCAATATATTTAACAATATGACTTATCTTATGTTGCATTTGTAACTGCCAAGATGTCATCTTAGCCAGATTGGGGAAATCCTCTCTTACCAGATATTTCTAAAATCAGGCAATTTAATTTCTTTCATCATTCAGAAGCTGCTTTCTCAAAAAGTGTGATTTAGAATTACAGCTTAGAAAAACACTGATTATGGCTGTGATAGGGATTTTGCCAGAAATTTGTGAAACCCATCTGTCCTGAACAAAGGAGAGCAATGCAGCTACTAAAAAATGAATGGAAATACTACATATGGCTGGTTTTCTCTAAGGCATAAAAAATAATTTTATGACATTTAGAATAGTTTTAACCAGAAGGGGAAAAAACCCCTGGTATTTAGATGTCAAATACATGGCAGTTTTGGAAACAAACATGTAAAATAAAGAATATTACTTCCAATTAGTTTGCCCTACTGTTTGCTTGCTCATCTGTGCTTGTATACTAGCTGGCCAATAAGCAGAAACTAATTTTCAAGTCAGATGAACCATATGCTGATTTTTTATGTAAAACCAGAAATAGGGGATGGAAATGAAGAGATTTCGATACAATACTTGAAGACTTTAGAGTCTACTTAAAGCTTTGTGGAGGAGATCTGACCTGTGCTTGCAGTACATTGATGATGCAGGAAGGAGCTGGTGGGTTTGTATAGGATGAGTTGATGAGGTGGGGTTGTATGAACTGCTTGTGGGCTTTTCTGTGGCTGGGACTGCAGCAGACACAGGGCAGCTTTGGCATTATTGCAGTGAAGTGTGTAAGGGATCTCTAAGGGTATCAGGCTAATTAATGAAGATCCTCTCCTTTTACTTGTATTACTGCATTAATGTAGTTGCATTACACATGAGGAAATTTTCACATATAAAAATAATAACTTCAAATGAAGGTATGAGTTAAGATTTCTTCCTCTTCTAAAAAGCAGATATAATAGGCTGTGATCACTACATCATGAGGAAACCCAAGATGAACTTTTTTTTGCTGTAGCAGAGTTTTATCATCCTGTCACCTATGGCTGTGGAAACACTGTTAAATACCTTTATACA
>VZTR01028908.1:254270-268175 GCA_013400775.1 Chaetops frenatus | reverse complement strand
GTTGATTTTGATTTTTGTTTATTTTTCTTCTCTCGTTTTTTTATTCTGTTAATAAATTATTTCTATCTTTGAAGTTTAGGCCTGCTTTGCATCCTCTTAATCCTTATTCTCATGAAACCACTACACTGCACTCTCGCCTGGTGTGAGCAGGCGAGCAGGTGAATGTGAAACCGCTACATACCCCATGGAAAAAAAGTAGTTGGATGCTTTCTAAACAATCTTTAAAGTGATTCTTAGATTTATATTTTACTACTCATAAGAAAGAACTGATCTAGTCTTGGGTTTGAGTTTTTGGGTTTTTTTTAAATTTATTATATTCGTTATTCACATCCCTCATTTGTAACATTGTCATTGTTTATGCATCCTGGTTAGGTTGTCGGGAGGCCAAAAAAAAGAAAACGTTTATAAAGGAGAAATACACAATACTCTTTTACAATATTAATGTTTTCAAGAGTTTGCACAAATACTACCATGAAGGATAAAAGGGAAAACTTCTCCTTACATCCCTTTTCATAAATGTGTTTATAAAAAGGACTACTCCTTTCAGAGGCTTCCCAAGACAAGTCAGTCTGAATGATGATGCACCAGTGCTGTTTAAGCAATTGAAAAAAATTATGTCTAGGAAGTTATAACAAAACAAATTAAAATACACATAAATGCTTCTAAAAATTGACTGGGATAAATAGGAAGCCTGAGATGTATAAAAAAGTGAAAACTTAATCTTTCTGTGTATGCAGGTGCAACCTGCATCTGATACCTCAAAGCAGGTTAAGTGTTGATCCACTGTGGGGTGGTACAAATCTCTCTTGGGTTTTGTAAGATTGTTACAGCCAGTGGGGAGAAGAGAGGCTCTCTCAGGGCTGCAGTCTTACAAGGTTTTTAAGCACTGATGCTAGAACAGCTTCAGAAACAGTAGATTCCTGTAACAGTGTCTTATCTCTCCCATTCTAACTTCTTCCTCTATAATCAGAAGTATATAATTAAGCCTAAAATTAGATCTTCCAGAAGGAAATATTCCAGAAATAGCCCTTCAAGATCTTTTATGCCCGACTCATACAAAGATTTATGCAGATGAGTAGCTTAATCAAAGGGGAAATACTGCTGAAATGAATGAAGAAGCTTTGATGTGTTATGGTTAATTTGAGGGGTTGAAGCTGATTCCTATTATATGCAGGAAGACCCTTTGCACAGTGTGGTGTGGATTTCCACTGTAATAGGAAGTTTGAACAGTGTAACAAAATCTAGTTTGTCTGTGAGCTTTGTTCAAACCATCTTTGAGATTCTGTCTTTAGTTTCTGAAAGGAAAGTCTCACTGGAAGATAAGACTTTGCATAAAGACTGTCATTTTGAAAATTGCATGGTTTTGTCTGTTAAAAGACAACTCCTACAGTATTTTGTGCCCTAAAAACTCTTAGTGCATTATGAGTTGTTTTACATCCTTCTCTGTCAGTATGTTAATGCAACTCCCTTTAGTTCACAAAATTAAACCTACATGTAGACTTTTGGCCCAGTTCAGACATTAAAGGTGATTGGTGTAATTTTGTGCTGTAAATAGAGGGTGAATCTCAGTAACTGATAAAGGAAATAAAACAATTTCTTTATCAGTCTAACATGGATGAAAAATTATTTTGACTTTACTATTCAGTGCTCTGTAGTATTCAGTGTCTCAAGTGTTTGGTGGTTCTTTTACAGACAGGAATCTGCCTGATGCCCAAAGTAACCTTGGATTATGGGGGGATGGCAAAGGTGAAGATGAACTGTCACCTGAAGAAATACAAATGGTATGTTTATCTTGTGTCTAATTGTCTGTTCTGTTGTATTTTCTGCTGTATTCATGTGTGGTAAAAAAAAAAGTACAGATTCACCTAAATTACTTTTTAACATTTTATGCAGAATAATGCTGTAAGAAGATACACCTTTTGCTTGTGACTTGGTTTTTCTGGTAGGAGTTAATATTTAAAAATGCTACAAAATATTTACATGAAGAAATGAAATTAATAAAAACTATCTTTCAACAACTGAAGTTAAATTTGTTTTCTACTATTACAATTACTAATTGCTTTGTTTAGTCAGGAAACAACAGAAGTCAAGGCAACATCAGAAGCATCCTTATGAAACTTCTGAAAGAATAAATTGCCCTTTTTTTTTGGACAGTTTCTAGAACACAAGTCGTTGTACTATTTAATGATTACTGTGAAGTTATACTTTGTTTTATTTCTTTTTATTTTTTTATTTTCAAAATCAGATTGGTTTCATAGAAGGAATAGCTGCAAGGTGTCTGTCACAACAGAATTTCATTAATTTTAGCATTTTTGCATTTCTCTGCTATCACCGTGTTTATAGATTGTTTGATCCAATTCTGCCTGCAGTTGAACAGATATAACAGAAAATTTCTGACATAGGCACAATTGCTGACAGCCTGTCAGATTTTTTGATATTCCTAAACTTTATCATTTTGAACATAGCATTCTTAGAAAACCTCTCTACATTAGCACACACTGCCTTGGGTTTCATATAAAGAAAGAAAAGCTGATTTCAATCAGCTGTGCGGATTTCAGAACAGTGAGCTTTACTAGGGCAAAGGGCTACAGCAATATGAGTTTGTGAAGCTTCCTTGGCAGTGATTCCAGGTGTTCCCATACACAGGGCACATCCTTCTTCCAGTCAGAGAGAAGTTGCACATACTTATGCTATGGCTTGCTAAAGATAAAATGTTCTTCAGAGGCTGCTCTGTATGCTCACATATTGTTCTTGAGTGCCAATCTAAAATCTAGTGGCTTACTCCTGTTTTCTGTTTTCTTTTAAAAGAGACTTCTTTACATATTTTCGTTCTCCCATCTTTAGGCACAATACTGTTAGGCCCCTTGCTATCAGCTTCCAAAGAAACAGGGGGAAACAAGAGTCAAGAGATGATGGCTCTGACAGGGCCTTCTGACTGAAAGCCAAATGCAGGTTGTGTTTTGTAGGCGTAGGATCATAGGAACAATCTCCTCTCTGAAAAGATTGTTGAGCTTTGGAACAGACTGCCCAGGGAAGCGGTGGAGGCATGATCCCTGGTGGTATTTAAAAGTCATGTAGACATGGCACTTAGGGACATGGTTTAGGGCTGGCCTTGGGTTAATGGCTGTCTTGATCTAGAAGTTCTTTTCCATCCTCAACAATTCTGTTAAAAGGGTAGCTTGCAGTCTATGAACTGCTGTGTTGGTTTTAAATTGGGATGTGTCAAATCACACTTAACAAATCTCAGTCATGGTTCTGTGATCCTTCATGTAGATAAAATAATGAATTAAAGCCCTATGATTGCTACAGCACCAGTTCCTATCAGGGTTTTACCCTCAGGAGAGAGCTTGACATTGTTCAAAATGTTTGCAGGCTACTGCATGATTTGCACAATAAATTTCAGTTTATTACTCTGAATACAGGTATGTTAGTTTTCACAGTTATTGTGAGCAGATGTCTTGTGATTGCATTGAGTGGGAAAAACCTGTCTCTGCTGTTTGGAGTTATGAAAATAGCTGCTTTTCTCTGACTTTATCTTTTTTTGGTGGGTTGGTCTTGTCTTAAATTCAGGAACAACACATCTAATGACTTCTCTCATGGGATAACAAAAAGGAGCGGTGGTTATTTCTTTTATGCATTGGATTCTTAGCCATGTATTAAGCAGTTTGTCACTTTATGCCATACTTTGGTAACAGAATATTTCATTATCATAAAAAAGGCTACTTCAATAAGCCATAAATCGCTGAGCTGTATGATCGCTAGAGCTTGGTTTTATGTTCCCATCATGTAAATCCCTTTGTGACACACGGGTGTATGATGTGTTTAGTGCTCAAACCCTTTGTTCAATTGCCTGTTTTAGCATATCTTAACTTCTGTCTGTGCAAGTGCTCCATCAGTCATGATTTCAAGTTGCAAAGATCACTTAGCAGTTTAAAAGGCAATCTGTGCCAGTGAAAGGTTTTAAATATCAAAGGGACTTTTTAAAGAATACTTTCTCAAGTGGATTTGTGCTATTTGTAAAGGATTAAAATCATTCACTGTTCTTTACTGAAAACTTGTCTTCTCAATTTGTTACCATCTGAGTTTTTCTAAGGCAGCAAAATGGGGAATTTCTAACGTTGAGTATTTGTACAGATACACTTATTCTTACAGAATTCCAGAAAAACAGTGTCAGCATGGTGGCCCCACTGAGTCACTCAAGGACCAGCTGGGGATCGCAGCACTAAATCTCGTGGCTCTGTTTCATTGCCTTGTGCCTTGGCCTTGTTGTGAGCTGACTCCACCAGAAGCAGACATACAATGGTCATGAACATAAAGCAGTGCAGTGATGAAGCACCTTTAGCCATCTGCTGCTGTGAAGTAAATATTAGTGTATTTTAGGCGATTGGATTTTCAAAAATGCTCTGCTCTGTAAGTGGTGTCACTACAGACAGCATTGACAATGACATGTGAACATGTTGCAACACTGGTATTATTTTATTTGACAAAACCATTGGATCTGTAGAGTGGAAATCAATGGGACTTCATGGAACTGTGCAGTATGTTGCTCTCTGTCCCCTTTCAATTCATGGGGCTGGGCACCTTCCCTGAGACCTCTACCCCACACTGAAGGTGGCAGTGCCCAGTAACCTTCCTCTTAGACTCTGTGGAATCCTTTAACCCAGGAGAGAAGGCTGTTCTTAACAATGAGGTAGACAGTGAGCCTCTAGTACAAAAGGAAAGCTGGATGTTAAAAGAAATAAAAAATTTTTCTTCATTCTTTTTGGTAGAAATTTCCTGTGTCAGAAAACTAAACCATTCTCTGTGAGATTCACTGTTACCCTTCTTCAAACACATACGTGTCATTTCAGACTCACTTCTGTGAAATTAAACCTAAAAATTTTGTGTGTCATTTCCTTCTCCCTTTTTCCAGTTTGAACAGGAGAACCAGAGACTTGTTGGTGAAATGAACAATCTCTTCGATGAAGTCAGGTACAATTTTCTGTTGCTGGACAGAGTTGCTTGACAGTGCTGGTGCCATGCCCCGGTCAGCCCCGTGTGCAGGGCATTGGCTGCAGGACACCTGCCTGCACCCGCTCTAGTGGTGTGGGAGGAGCTGAGGCAAAGCACCAGTGCCAGGGACAGGAACCATGTGCTGTCCCACAGTGTAAAGAATGGTTTTGGGGGACTCACAAACTATCCAGAATAGCACTGGTTACATTTGGAAGGTTTACATATTCTCCCTTATCCAAGTTTTAAAATACTAAATTTTCCATCTCTGTCCTGTTGTCTGCTGGATATCCAGAGGGCAGTAGGGGAGGTGCCATTGCTGACCCCATGCAGAGACAGGCAAGGGTGCCATTCACTCTCCTTTGGTGTGCAGAACACCCAAATGGCTACTCAATCTAGAAACTGACTTTTGGATTATCAGTCCTAGGCAAGGTGAACTGCACTCACCAGACTAGTATATGAAAAGGGAGCGTCAAAATCAACTGCTCAAGGCCCACCATGGATGTTGTTACATGAAATGAAAGAAGGGAGATGGACGAAACCCTAGCAGTGCAAGCTGCTCATGGAGCCCTTCTGGGGGTGCCTTTCCCAGGGCTTCAGTCTGGGCTGGTTGTCTTCCAGCCAGGAACTGTCCAAACCCTAGTCCCAGGCTATTGCTGCCTCACAGATGACTGACAAGAGAGCAGCCTCCTGAGCAGCCAGTCACTGGGCTGGAGAGCCTGAATCTGCAGCAGCAGAACATGTTTGCACTAGTTTCTAATGGAGTATTTCTGTTCTTTGCCAAGACAAATTGAAGGAAAAGTGGTGGAAATCTCCAGGTTACAAGAGATATTCACTGAGAAAGTCCTGCAACAGGTTAGTATAATTTATTACTACAGCAGCAAATACAACTTGAAGATTTTCTTGGGGGTATTTTGTTCTTGATTGACAACTTGTGAACATAAAATTAATGAATCTTTGATGCAAATGTGAAGGAAAATATTTTGTTTGTTTTTCAAATTCAAAATCAAAATATTTACTGTTGTTATTTACTAGTATGTAGCAGGAAGGGAAAACGAGACATATGTGTTAGAATGATCCCCATGCCTCAGAACTGTGTCCTGTTAAACGTGTTATTTAACAGCATCCTTTCTGGGAATGGTGGCACCTCTTCCAAAAGAACTGGGAAAAATCAGACAGGTTAGATTTGACTCCAGATAAATGGGAGACTTCCTAATGATCGTGGTGGTTTCCATTCAGGTTTGTAAAATCACAGATAAAGAAATTACAACTTAATTGTATTACCCTATGCCTTTGCATCAATGAAACAAAGATGTTAGTAATACCAGATTTTATTTTACTTTTGAGTTCTGCTTGTTCCCCAAGTCTTTGGAAATGCTTTTTTTTTTGTAACATTAATTTTATTTCTTAATTTTATTTAATTTCTTCAATTTATTTCTCAATTTTATTTCTTTTTTAAACAGGAAACTGATATTGACAATATCCATCAATTAGTTGTGGGTGCAACAGAAAATATAAAAGAAGGCAATGAAGACATAAGAGAGGTAATATCTTGAAGCTGTGTTTTAGACTCACTTGTTTCTCTTAACTTCCAGTTTTTTCCAGGAGTTGCTTTAAAACAGCACGTGTGAGCTCAGCCACGGGACTGGTGCAGTGGGTGTTGGGTGTCAGGACAGGGCTTTGGGAAAGCTGTCCAAGGTAGCTGAGCTTCTCAATAGTTCATACTTGCTAGCTATGACCTGAATAGCTACACAGGGCTGCAGAAATCTACTTGGCCTCAGCAATTTTTTAAACATGAAGGTCACCTGGCTTGCATTTAAGCACCTATGAAGTTTTTTTTTTAAAAAAAGAAGCAGGGGAGGGCAGAAATTGCAGACTACCAATATAAGACAGTGCTGAAGTGGTTGAAACTGGAATGCTGAATGTTAGCAGAAGAGACTCTTTACCACCCTGAACACTTCTTACATGCTCCTAGTAAACAAATCTCTTCCACTCTTTTGCTAATTAGAAGGAAAGGTTGTTTTCTTTTGGGAACTGAGATTTCAATAAAAACTGAGTTCCTAAATTCGGCTACTGAGTAAATGGCTCACTTCTTTCTCCCTCCTGAGTGCACACAGAAAAGTTACCTCCAGGATGAGTTATCCACTGCTCTGCTCTTCTGAAAAGTGCACCAAACATTGCAAGAACTGGAGCTATATTTTGCTTCACTTTTCACATTTTTAGGTAGAACTAAGTTTCCTAAACCATCCTGAGAAACAGTAGTGAAAGATGGTAAAATAAAAAACTTCATTGCTGACATTAGTGTTTGTATCATATAAAAAAAACCTTCTCTATGTGAATCTAAAAAATGAAAGCAAAAAAGAAGTCTCCTGTTGGTCTCAGTTTTGGAAAGGAGAAGCCAAGAAAAATACTGGCTTTGAGACTGAAATAAGTGACTGAGTTATCTCTAGAGGTGTCAGGGGTTTTGTTTTTATTTGTCTGTTGTTTGTTTTTGTTATTTTTTCATTTGTTTTGAGTCAGATCTTTATTAGAAAGATGAAGGCCTGGTTACTTTTAATCACAGAATTTCACTTTTGGAACTTGAAGCTAACTTTGAAGCATGTACTTTCTGATATAGTTCCTAGTGTTTGATTGCACAAGATCTTGGGATTTTAATGGTTTTTATTTTTTTTCCCAATGTCCAATTTTAAGATTCTGAGAGTGACTTCAGTGTGATAAATCTAAAGAGATACAGCCAACCTAACCTTTATTCACCTGAAATTAAGGGCAAATTTTGTTGTTTCTCTTGTGGGAGGGAAGGGTGATGCCACTAACAGGCATTCTGGGTTGCATGAAATTGTGTGTTTACCAATGATGGTAACAGCAATAACCTTTCCCTCACAGGCCATCAAAAACAATGCTGGATTTAGAGTATGGATCCTCTTCTTCCTTGTGATGTGTTCCTTCTCCTTGCTTTTCCTGGACTGGTATGATAATTAATTAAACATACTATTGGCTCCATGCTCTGTTTGTAAATGTTTCGACTTTTTTTTCAGTGGAGGGGGGTATACAGCTTACCTATGTATTTTATGCATTTTCTCATACCTCTATGATGGAAATATTTTCTAATAAATAAATATGTGCATATACCCGTTAGTACATTCATTTTAAATCCCTGTATCAAACATAAAACCAAACTTATCCTCTGGAGAACATAAAACTCTTTGAAAGAGCTATGAAGAAAGCTACAAGCTGGAGCAGAGCTAAGAGAAGAAAAAAACAATACTGGTTTTGTCACAGCCACCCACCTGCGATGTGGAAAGTCCAGCTCCCATCCCAGATCAAGAGAAAACTGTTACTGTGCAAAAGCATCTACGCTGTCTCAGGCATTTATTTCATCACACCACTTCAGTACACAGTGATCACTTTGCACATAAATGACCTCTACTTCTAATCCTTTGAAACTACTTGACTCAGAAATCAGCTTGATCTAATGGTAGTAGAAGTGATAAGGAGTCAACTAAAGAGCTTTACTTGTACGTGAAAAGAGAGAATACAACACAAACAGATTGTGCAATGGAACAGATGTTCTGGGATGCTGAAACAAAGCCAAAGGACAGACAAAGTCAAACTCTTCAAAGTACTAAAACTGGGAGCAATTCCTTAACTAAAAAAAGTCTCAAAACCAAGTGTATATAAGACTCAATAAACTTCCTCCTGTTAAATCAGAGGAAAAATGGTTTTGACTTGAAGAAGCATAAACAATCTGTTTCTCCTAGATCATAAGGCTGACTAATTTTTATTGTTTTTTGTTACAAGGAGAAAAAGAAGTTGTTTCTCATCAGTATTTACTTATGCATTAACGTTTTTATTGTCCTAAATTTAAGGGAAGGAGATGTATTGTGAATCATTTCTATTTAGGACAGTCTTGGGAAACAGCTTTCCATCCTGTAAAATCTGAATGTCCTCTACAAGTACATTTATATGAAATGTGTGTATTTTCCTCTCTCTCTTCTGAAATGTATATTTCTATACATTTTATGCAACAAGCAGCATCATTCTTATTCATTACTCTGCACAGAGTGAAAATGTCAAAAGTTACATGTGAATGAATTATATTCAGTAAAGTAGATGCCTGTTAGAAAATGCAAACATGGTATGTTTTAAAGATCTTAACATAAGCGTGATATTTTTAAATGCAACGAAAAATTTGGCACATAGTTTATTGCTTCTTAGGCATTCCACATACCATGATGACTTAGTAAATAGCCTTTACAGCTGCACTGTGTAATGCACATTTCCTATCAAATTTAGAGCATTGAGTCATAAGGGTTATTTTTATGTATTGGGATGATAGGCTTCTGCTGGAGAGAAAGAGAAGTGGAGCTGACCACATTTGTTCTGCTACAGATCTTGAGAAACAGCCTATACTGATGTTTTCCCTTAATTTTTGTACAGACTCTACCAAAAAATAAAAAAAAAAGAACTTTTGACATGTCTACTCACCCTTGTCCCATTCAAGTTACATGAATAAAAGGCAGTTTGCTTGCCCAGATGCTTCACGTGCTTTTGTATGTTAAATTAGTAAGATGTCTTTTTATAATGTATATTTAAGTTTTATAATAAAAATGAAAACATGATTTCACACAAAGAATAGGTAAGTTTGTAATTACAATGGAACTTCAACGTGCATCCACAATACTATGTTCTTCTACGTCTTTTCCCCTCCCAAGCCATACACAAACAGTTCTACTCTTCACTCTGTTTCACATGGAGCTTTAACAGCCAGTTGTGTTATCTAATGCACTACTGTTTCACTTGTGATCCTCTGTGTTTTAAAAAGTATCAAACTGTAAACCATACAAAAACAGAAAGTTCTTTCTAACTAATAAAAAGGGAAAATGTGAATGTAATACAAGAGAAAATTTAGACATACTACTCCTTCAGCTGTATCCAACAAATGACATAGTGGACTACATGTACTGTGAATAGGCTTTCTGCCTCTTAAGTATGATCAAAAGATGTCATTTCTCATTAGAACATCCCAAACTGTATATTTTTTACACTATCCTCAACGCCCACCACTAAAACGGCCTGTGTTTTTCCATAATGTCTATCTAGTTTGTGTTTCAGTGCACATCCTTACCAAGATGCTAAAGCCACAGTGGAAATGCAGTTAAATCCTGTTGACAGCAATAAAAAAACATTGAGCATGCCTTGTTGCAGAGAACTTCATTATCACTTACAAAAAACAGTAAAGGAAACATAAGGAAAAATGCAACCTGACAGTTTCTTTCTCCATACATGTCATTACATTATGCCCCGATGCCAGTGTTGACTATCATTCTTGCTTGAGCCCAAACTAAAGATTACTTACAGCTTTCAGCTAAACAAGAGATCACTCTAGTTATGGCTGAGGTGTTTCAGTTTGCAAAATGAAAAATAATTCAAAAACTTAATAAATTAAGTATCTGTTCAGACAACAGAACACATGATTTATCTAAAGTCCAAGCCCTGAAAATCCAGTGACAAAATCTATCAGTATCCAATAAACTGCAAGAACATATCTAACTTTTTTTTAACATTGAAAATGGTGTCAAAGCTCTACAGCAATGCTGATATGCACCTGGGGTTATGCCCATGAATGTTCTGCAGCAAGTATTTGTTTTCATTTTTTTCTTGGTTTTTTTTGCAAAGCAGTATCAGCAAACAGAAGCAATTGCACCATAAACATGAGTAACCTCTAAATTATCCATAATTATATTTAATGAAAAGTTCCTTGAAGTCCCTTAGTTACCTTCAAATGACATAGTTTAATAATTAGCTTATCATACTAAGCTGATTTCTCAGCAGCTTCAGTCTCCTGTTCAGACAGTTTCTCTTCAGACAGTACTGTCATCCACGGGGACACGGAGCGCGTGATGGTTTGTTTGGCCAGGTTGTAGTGGTTTATGACTGTGTAAAATTTCCCTCGAGCACTGGAGTCTTGTTCAGAGTAGTAGTTTTCCAACCCAGCTGGAATGCTCTGCAGCAACTGAAAAGAAAATCCATTGCTTAGATTTCAGATATAGTCCCCCCCACATGAAGCAGGTTAGGGTTTTTTCTCCTTTTCCTTTTAGTCTAAGACAACAGTCACTTTCTGTGAGTCAAGGTGCAACATACAGCAATTAACTACAGTATTGTCCTACTGTGTTCAAAATGTTCTTCCCTGCAATCCTTAAACTACTTGTGCATTTGCCAGGAAGACCAATCTGGGTTTATATGCCAGAATAATTAACATACAAGAAATGTGCTTGCCTAAAATTATTTTTTAAAGTATTCAATCTCCAGTTCCAGCCACAGTTTGCTGCTTATTCCTGCCCACCAAATTCCAACTGTTTGGTTTAAAACTACAGCTGTCTGTCTCATACTGTTAGATTAACTTGCAGCAATTTACCCTGGTGTTTGCAGTCTGAGGGACAGAAATTAATACAGATATATTTGTGCCAAGGTATGAACAGTTTTACAGCCCAGTAGCTCATACATATAGGGAAAACAGTGTGGGTGGCCAAGCGTATCTGCAAGTGTGTCCACACACACAAAACACTTCACTCCTGATTGTCAGAAAGATGTAGCCAACAGCAGGCTTTTAAAAAGCTCTCTGGAGCTGTGAAACTACATTATTTCATTTCCCAAGACTGTAAGAGCACTAAATAGAACCTGCTAGATGCTCAGAACTTTGAAAAGTGAAATAGATAATTTACAGAGTAAAATACAAAGTTGAATCCATTTTGCTGTCATCTTAAAAGCCAAAATGAATGTGCCTGTGCAGTGCATTTGTCACAGGTATCCAGCAACTCTTCCAGTGATGGTGCAGGAAGAGCCTACAGAGCAGCTCGTTGCACCAAAGAAATGAATTATTTGGACATAGACTGTGACCTCCAGGTTTTGCCCCAGAAGGTCTTGGGGTCTCCCTGCAAGTCCTCTTGCCACACTGGCCAGTCCAGGCAGTCTTGCCAACATGTTAGGGCAGTCACCTGAGCAATTAAATTGACTCTTGGTAAGCTAGAAGTAGCTTCAGCATGTGGAAAAATTCATTTAGTCATTTCTACTCTGGCTGTTTTAAAAAGAAATAGGATATTCAGTCTTCTTGCTTCCAGCACCAGAGGACTAAAATTTGTAATACTACAGCACAGCAGCTTTGAACTGCTACTGTTCTACTCAGCAAACAAAATTTTATATTGGGAATTTCTCAGCAGAAAAACACATGCAAAAATTCCATGGCTTTTAGGACCAGATGCTACCTTAAAAGTGTCCACATTTACTTCTGAGTTGACTTTTGTCCATGTCAAAAAANAAAAAAAAAAAAAAAAAAAAAAAAAAAAAAGGCATAAATAAGCACCAGTAACAACAGTTTCAAATGGTTTTAAGTCATAAAGCAAAAGATGGGTGAAGACCCAGCAGTCTTGGCTTAATACAAATTTTGCTTCTTAAAAAGGCTAGCATGAAAAAATCATCAAAAGGTATGAAAGAAGAAAGGAATACTTGCCAAAACAAGAGGCCCACAGGTAGTCTTAGAACCTGCCTGCCCCTGATGAATTCAATCACATGGCACATGAGATGGCTCAAAGATGCCTCGCTGTCACAAGACTAGCAGCCCTCCCACAGTCAGCACCTCACTGGCTCAAACCCCTGTCAAAGGTGTGACAGAAGCCTCCAAGAGTGTCAGACTCCCAGGAGTGCCCGGAGTTTCCACAGCCACCCTGGTTCCCTTTATCTGTTATCTTTTGTCAAGGCAAGTCTCCCTCACAGTTTTGTTGAAGTAGCACCACAAAGCAGGTGGGATTTAGCCCTGGCTAAACAGCACCTGTGTCCATTCAGCACTGTAAGTCAGCAGAGGTTTTCCCATGCTCATAATCACTGTATTTGCCAGCTGCAACACTGCAGCCTAGATTTATAAAAACATAATCCAGGAATATGGACTAGAGCTATGGAATAGAACTCTTTGATATGCATATTCATATACATCAACCATGCCATCTTCTGGAAGTATTATCCATGTTTTATCTAGGATAACTGACACTTCTTCTGATGTGATAAAATGACTAAGAAGCACATAGACATAGACTTATTTGTAGTGATTACTTCACTCAGTCATGGGATGTAATCACAATTCTAAATATTTAAAGTGGGGAAAGGAACACAATCCATTGAACTAATGAAATCTGCCAAGGAAATTCAAGCAAATATAATTATTAGAGCTGAAGACAAGCCAAGATTACTGACAGTCTGAAAAAAAGCTACAGAATCTTGTGTTGCCTTCAGAAGCAATTTGCTTTGTAGCAGGCAAAAATGACTCAGTAATGGTTTTTTTTTGTGGGGTGGGGGGGTTGTAGTCACACACATGCAAAACATCTGACAGAAAAGCCTAAAGAAATACGCTTCAGTTTCCCTCTTGGTGGCATTTTTGCTCCCAGGATTTCATGCTTCTAGAAGAGATGGAAAAACCTCTCCTTTTACTCACTGCCCCTTGTGTACTGCCCAAAGACAGCCCCTTGGCTTAGTTCCTAGTCAAGGCAAGCCATGCAGCACTCAGTGACTGAGTGATGGGAACTGCTGCTGATTTCTTAACCCTGCCACTTGCCTGAGACTTTCAGCTATATACAACATTTATTTTCATCCTTTTTATTTGTTTCCATAGTTCCCAGGTGAGAGGAGTAAGAAGGAAGGCCATGAGGAGAAACTGGGCTGCTCCAGAGTGACTTGCCAGTCTTCTTTTTCTCACAACCCCTGTATTTTGGAAATTAGTTAGAGGTTATGGCCTTTGATGCCAGAGAAAACCTTGCTTGCAAGTCTATATCTGGCTGAATTAAGATGATTCCTTTTGTTCCTTCGACATGAAGACCCCAGTGGTATTAACTTATAAATAGTATCTTCTGTGACTTTAACTTTGCTGGG
>VZTR01028908.1:235173-253620 GCA_013400775.1 Chaetops frenatus | reverse complement strand
AGTTTCAAATGGTTTTAAGTCATAAAGCAAAAGATGGGTGAAGACCCAGCAGTCTTGGCTTAATACAAATTTTGCTTCTTAAAAAGGCTAGCATGAAAAAATCATCAAAAGGTATGAAAGAAGAAAGGAATACTTGCCAAAACAAGAGGCCCACAGGTAGTCTTAGAACCTGCCTGCCCCTGATGAATTCAATCACATGGCACATGAGATGGCTCAAAGATGCCTCGCTGTCACAAGACTAGCAGCCCTCCCACAGTCAGCACCTCACTGGCTCAAACCCCTGTCAAAGGTGTGACAGAAGCCTCCAAGAGTGTCAGACTCCCAGGAGTGCCCGGAGTTTCCACAGCCACCCTGGTTCCCTTTATCTGTTATCTTTTGTCAAGGCAAGTCTCCCTCACAGTTTTGTTGAAGTAGCACCACAAAGCAGGTGGGATTTAGCCCTGGCTAAACAGCACCTGTGTCCATTCAGCACTGTAAGTCAGCAGAGGTTTTCCCATGCTCATAATCACTGTATTTGCCAGCTGCAACACTGCAGCCTAGATTTATAAAAACATAATCCAGGAATATGGACTAGAGCTATGGAATAGAACTCTTTGATATGCATATTCATATACATCAACCATGCCATCTTCTGGAAGTATTATCCATGTTTTATCTAGGATAACTGACACTTCTTCTGATGTGATAAAATGACTAAGAAGCACATAGACATAGACTTATTTGTAGTGATTACTTCACTCAGTCATGGGATGTAATCACAATTCTAAATATTTAAAGTGGGGAAAGGAACACAATCCATTGAACTAATGAAATCTGCCAAGGAAATTCAAGCAAATATAATTATTAGAGCTGAAGACAAGCCAAGATTACTGACAGTCTGAAAAAAAGCTACAGAATCTTGTGTTGCCTTCAGAAGCAATTTGCTTTGTAGCAGGCAAAAATGACTCAGTAATGGTTTTTTTTTGTGGGGTGGGGGGCTTGTAGTCACAAACATGCAAAACATCTGACAGAAAAGCCTAAAGAAATACGCTTCAGTTTCCCTCTTGGTGGCATTTTTGCTCCCAGGATTTCATGCTTCTAGAAGAGATGGAAAAACCTCTCCTTTTACTCACTGCCCCTTGTGTACTGCCCAAAGACAGCCCCTTGGCTTAGTTCCTAGTCAAGGCAAGCCATGCAGCACTCAGTGACTGAGTGATGGGAACTGCTGCTGATTTCTTAACCCTGCCACTTGCCTGAGACTTTCAGCTATATACGACATTTATTTCCATCCTTTTTATTTGTTTCCATAGTTCCCAGGTGAGAGGAGTAAGAAGGAAGGCCATGAGGAGAAACTGGGCTGCTCCAGAGTGACTTGCCAGTCTTCTTTTTCTCACAACCCCTGTATTTTGGAAATTAGTTAGAGGTTATGGCCTTTGATGCCAGAGAAAACCTTGCTTGCAAGTCTATATCTGGCTGAATTAAGATGATTCCTTTTGTTCCTTCGACATGAAGACCCCAGTGGTATTAACTTATAAATAGTATCTTCTGTGACTTTAACTTTGCTGGGTCAGTAATTCCCAGTTTAACAGATGATGGTGTGGTCTTCAGTGCACTGAAATGACTTTGTTGTACTGCCCACGAGTCTGTCAGAATGCAGGTGCTTTGCAACAAAAGCTGAAGGGTAACAGATAGGTACAGAACATACTGAAACCCTGGGGAAATTCCTCAGGATGTTTAAGTGCACTCGGGTTTCTGCAGTGAGTCTCACCGAGAGGTTCTGATGAGTGCCCCAGAGAAGCAGTCTGCACAGCAGCAGTGCTAAGGCTGTCTCAGAAAGCTTAAGCAAGCACAGAAGTAAGATTGCTGTACAAAGGAAAATGAGCACCTTTTTAACACACCTTCATGCCCTGGAGGCAGAAACCTTTGGAACTGCTCCATGTATGAGAGCATCAAAGCAGAGAAGAGTGAGTGACTCAGAGCTGTGGTTAGCTCAGCCTTTATGCAGAGATTCCTGCACTACCAGTCTTCCTGAGGCAGGCACACCTTTGCCCTTAACCAGGAAATTACATCAGCATCTAAAACCTGGGAACATCCAGGCCAGAGAATGTTGTCCAGTCCACCTGAAACATGAAGCGTGTCCACAGAGACACTGGTCACAAGGTGACAGACTTCATGTTTCCTAGGAGATCTGTGCCAAGCCATGCCATCACGTAACATGGACTCTCCCAAAAAAAGATGCAAATAAATACTAAGTCATCTTAACAGTGGTAGTTTTCAGGCCTTGTGTCGTTTGCCAACATCCTTATCCTGTAGAACTCTTTTTTTTAAAAGAGTTACATGACCAAAGATGCTGTGTCTCCTGCCATTATGCCATCAAGCAGCTGGAAACAAAACACCAGCTCCAAGAAAACCACCAGGAGAGTAGCCATGATGCAGCCCCGTGCATGTGCTGCAGAATGTTCTTTCCTTAAATATTTCTGCCTCTGGCAAAAAAAGCCACAAGAAGCCAGAAAGCTGCCACTCAAAGGAGAGGACAGTTTGGTGTGAAAGGAGGCAGAAGCAGGAGGCTGTTGCTAGACTGACACAGGAACACATAACTGGCCACTCCTGTCAAGTCAGGATCACATCAAGACAGGCTTGAAAGGAACATGCAGCCCATATTCCAAACTGCTCAATGCCAAGAGAAAGCTTAGGGATAAAAAAAGGCCTATTATCCCCTGAGACATGAACACAAAGGGGTTTCAGTGCCTGTCTGAGACAACACAGAAAGCCAACAGCAGAACCAAAAGCTGGATCTCCTGAGTTACAGCCAAGTATTCTAACCATAGTATCTTTTGCCCTTGAACAAAGGGGAAGCAGTAACCAACTGAGTGCTTGAACCTAAATTAATCCAGAAGGGCATCACTGATTTTAATTTTGGACTAGATTCTTGTAAGATATTTATGTGCTTGAAGTGACAGATAAAATCCTGAACAGGATTGTTGAGGAGTGCTGAGGCAGCCATCCTGTCTTAAATCCTTTTGAAGTTTATACTAGGTCCTCATTTGATTTATTACATGACTAAATATTATTTAAAAATAAAGGGAAGAATGCCATTATCGCTGTTACTTTTCTTACCTAATTACAGCCAAGTTCAACTCTGCTAAATTTACATTTGGGAAATCAGTGTTACTTTTCTGACTTTCTGCCCAGGCAAAGGAGCCAGCACTACCATCTCACACAAAACAAGTGAGCCCAGCCTCCCTTTTGGTTAGAACCAGTATTTTTTAAAATAAATGTGTTTTCCCTTTTTTGGCACCACTTTTGGCAGTAGGGCTCAGAGGTCACTGTTCTAGAACAAGAAGTTTTTCCTACAAAAATAACCCTGAATAACTCTACTTACTACCCTTAATGAGAACATCACTCTACTTTTTCTTTGACACATATTCTAGGTATTTTTTTCTCCACATTTTATCATTTTCTTATTTCCTAAGATACAGTAATTTGGAGGAGCATGCAACATTAAACCATGCAACCCATAAATGAGGGCTTTGTCCAGACAACTGCATGTGAAGTAAGTCTGAAAGATAACAGTGTTTAGACTTTTGCTATATTTGTAATGTTTAAAGCATTAGCAAAATAAAATTATTAATATTGTGCAATAGTACAATTTCAGTTATAAATTACAAAGCAAAAGCACAGCAGGAAGCACACTAACCTATGTAAAGAAACACCAAATCTGTGCAATGCAGCATGCCTTCATGAAGGTTATGCCTACAACAACACAGAATATTACATACTCTACTGTTTTTCTAGAATGGGTATGCAAATTACCTTGAAAACAAATCCTTCTGGACAGGTATGATCATACTTGTAAACCTTGTAGACTACCAGAAATACGACACACGTTAAGAATGCAAGGGCAAAAAGGACCAGCACAGTTACCTGTAAAGAAAAATAAAACACGCTTATGTTAGTAATGCACTGCTTATTCTACTGCTGCTTGTTACTGCAGACAGCAGAAGTCAGCTGTGAATGCACTTTACAGTAAAATCAAGCAAAGGATAAAACCAGCTGCTTAATTATTGAGGGAGAACAGAGAAGCAGCACATAAGTGCTTCTACCCTGCCCTTCTTAGAGGAGAAAGGATCATCTGGTCAGTGGCCCGTTACCTGTGTACTGCAAGGCTTTTTTTGATTGCTTTTTTTTTTTGGATTGCATTTCTGCTCAAGGCACACGAGGCCAGGACACACCAAGGTAGCTTGTGTCTGCTGTTTTCTCAGTATGTGGATGATGTAAGTCTAAGTCTCGTTTATGTCAGCTGATAAGCATGTTTGCTTTCCCTGTGCCTGTCCAAGAATGGAGTCAGGTGATAGTAGGTTAGCACAGGTGTCATTCAGAGGTGACTTGCAAGGCATGGAGAAAGTAATGTCTGCCCTCTCTTGTTGGGATCAGAGTTTGTTGCACCTGCTCTGAACTTAGGGAGAGTTACACCAGTAGTCTGCATTCTTGTTTGCCAAATGCTCCTTAATTTACAGGTTGAAACAGCACTCCCCATCACACAGAGCCTGTACAGGAGTAGTTCACTGCCAGATCTCTAAGGAGATACACCATGTTCAACCCTGGGCTCCTCCAGGGGTTGTGTGGCACCTCTTTCCACAGCACTTACAGAGAAGCCACTACAGACAGCATAGCTTGCATGGCCTTTCACCACGAGGTCCTTCAGTACCTCTCTGCCCCTGAACTTGGGCTGCAGAAAAGTCCAAGACACACCTTAAGACAAACCTGAAATCAGTGTCAGTATCAAGCTGACCTTTCCCAGGTACAAACTCTGAGCAGCTGGAGATCAGCACTCTTCTAGTGTGACACAAGACAGAATTACCTTTAGAATTACGTCACCCATTGATGAGAGCACAAAATTTTGTCCAGCAGTTACAGTACAAAGCTTTCTAATTCAGACCCATTTTTGTGGAAGGTGTGAGCTGAGCAAAAACATACTCTGGGAGAGTATCCCAGATGTGTGTTTTTGTTATTCTAAAACTTCTACTTATAGACAAATAAGTAGGTTGTGGAGATTACACGGTAAGAGTGACTGAGATGAATTTCCTTTTTGCCAAGTTAGAAAGGAGCAGGCATGTGCTACAGCATAAGAAACAGTAATAAACAGAAACAAACAAGATTATATGATTCATTTTTTAAAACAAAGCATAATACGATCTAAATTTTAAAGTAAGATGAGTAAGCCAGCTATATACACCTCCTGAAAAGAGGGTCAATTAACTGAAACAAGAATAATCTGGTATTTGAAAAAGCAAAAACAACAAAAAATTGTAGCTTTGCCTCTTGGTAAAAACAACTGCGCCACACCCCCGTTATGACAAACCTCTGAACTAACAGAGTTTGCAACACTGCAAACTGTGTGTGGCAGTGGTATTAGGACATTTCAGGACTGCAGTAAACTTAAGGGACTTCTCATCCTGTGAAAGCACATTTCATCATGGGCAGACAACAGCAAGTGCTGTATTTTCTGGCTGAAACAAGGTCGAGTATTGTGTGTTGCTGAAGCCAAGGATTTAGTAAGGATTTTTGATAGAAAGAAAAGAAGCAGAAAAAGGGAAGGCTGGAGTAGTGGCAAGGAGAACTGCAGATCAAAAAGTAATTTAGCAGGAGAAATGTAGATATTAATGTAACAATGCCAAGTGAAATGAGACATGGAGCAAAGGACCTTTCTGGTTAATAGCAGCATGTTCAGTTTCTCAACAGTTACCGGATTACAAAAAAGAAAAAAAAAGAATTCTTAATTACCCTCTGAAAACTTCACATTGACAAGAATTTTCATATCTAATTAGTCTTTCTGCAAGTTTATTACTTGTTTGCACACACAGAAGTTAACTCTGATAGCTCACTGTGTCTCGCCAGCCTCGTGTGTTCTGCTTACACCTCCCATGCCTCAGCTCGTCCTGCATGAATCCAAGAGACAAAGCACATTTTCACCTTCCTTTCTGGTCATTCTCTGTGGCCCAGTTTGATAACAGCCAACGGAGCACTCACACACACGTCCTTATTCCTGGCCCAGCTGTGCCCTAGCTCAGCCCTGCTGGCAGGTTCTCAATCAGGCTCACAAAGGGCACAGAGCCTTCAGGAACACGGGCACCAGGCAGAACTGCTGTGGCACACATCAACTCAGATCAGTTTGTCTCCACCACAGATGGCAGCTACGAGTTTAAAATGGTTTGAAAAATATTCTCAAGTCTCACAGTGTTTTAACCGTATTTCCTGGCTCTTTACTAGCAGCCAGTAGTAGAATTGTAACATTATTTCCCAGCTGTAGCCATTCTGACATAAAAATGAGGTCTCGGGAACACACTGAGACAACATACTAACAAGCTGTTTTCTAACAGAGACTAAATATTAAGACAGTAAGAAAAAACTCCATTTCCACAATCACTGCAGGATCACTCTTCAAAGCTTCAAAACTGCTCTGAGAAGTAACTGTTTTTTAAAAGAAGATGAAAGCCCAATGTTGTGTTGATTGCTGGAGCCTGGCAAGATGCAGAGCCACGGCCCCAGGGATGAGTTACTGAGACCTGTTTTCAGTGACAATGTGGAGCTGTGAGCTCTCACTACTTTACAAGTTATATTGCCACACAGTGAGCCATGGGAAGAGTTCTCAGGGGTCCTGCTTCAAAAATCTCACAGAATTTTACTCTCTCACTTACTGTATCTCTAATGTTACTAATTTTGGTATTAACATGTAAATTTTTACTCTCATTATCTCCAATGATTTGCAATCACACTCCATTTGCAAATCCCTAATCAAGTAAGCTCTTGTCTCCTTCCTATTAGGAGAGAAGCTCCCTTCTCTTACCATCCTTCAGGAGACAAGTAACTTCTATTTAAAGACAGTTGCAGATGAAAATGGCACAGATGGAATCTAGTGATGGATTTCTTTCCAAGGTGATTGCCATCACCTGTTAATCCAATCCATTTCTCCCTTTTAAGCTGAAAATCCTTTTATTTCTTCTAACAGCCATTTTTCTTCACTCTCATCATAACCCACCACGGATGGTCCACAATGGTCAGATCCCCACGTGCACTTCTGAACCTGAGGCAGTCAGCTTCTCTCCCTGGCCACTAACACAGTGCAACTCTCCACCTCTGTGCCTCACCTTCTGAGCCCTCTCCTCCCAGATGCCTTTCACAAATAAAAGCAAGAAAAAAGAGACAGCAACAAGCAGCTCTTCAGACCACAAGCAACCCCAAAACTGCCATTTTATTGCTTTCTTCCACAGCAACTTTGCACACTCACTATAAACTAAAGTTATTCTCTTCCTACCAACTCACTACTCACAACTTGCCTCTTCCTCAGGCAGGAGCAGCTGCCATGCATGCATGAGCACCACCTCCCTTCTTCTGGAAGGAAATCCTGAATCTCCTTTTTAGTGGTAGCCAGCTGGCAATGCAGGACCCCACACAGTACAAGCAGAAGTCTTGTGCATTACTGTGATCATTCACTGCCACATGCATCCTGCAGAACTCCAAGGTGACTGCCACACCTCAAGAGTGATGGGCTTTTAAAATACTTTTCTTGAAATAACTATAAGACAAACAACCATTTCTTTTAACTATGAATTCAGAGTGTGATTTTGCTTTCATCCTCAGTGTGACATTTAAAGTTAGTTTTAAGGGGATCTGGCAGCAAAACAAAGTGAACAGAGTAGATGACAAGATATTATGTATGTGGCAGATTTTTGAATAGATTGTAAGTGAAGAGCAGAAGAAGGACAATGCCTAGCCAGAAGCCATTAGAGTAATCAAAATGAGAGATGACTAATGAATGAACTAAGCATACCCACAGCAAAAAACCTGTGTTCAGCCTCTGTAAGCAGTTAGTTGAACAAATGAAACTCACCCTATCTGACAACTACACTAGCATGCAAACAGCTTGTGATAAGGCCTTTACCATGAGATCTAGATCTTCCCCATCACTCCATGCTACTTTGCCTCAGCTGTGAAACACTGCAAGCTGTATTTTCTCTGCCTGGCTACTGCAGTTTCCTCCCCTTCCTCACTCCACTAATGTTTATTTGGACTCCCTTTTTAATCAAGCTGGAATACTACAGCAAAATTCGTCAACTGCACCAGCAGTGCCTGCTTCTCTTCACACCCTTTCCTGGTCATATTTCAAGGCATGCACAAGTCTACCCTTTCTGCTCCTCTCAGCTCCATCCATTTTGCTGATTATTTTATCCCACTGTCCCAGTAAGGCCTGGTTACCATCCATTTCTCCTCTGCCCTCACCTCTACTTGTCTAATGCCTCCTCTTGCCTGAGATTCTTTCATTAAGCCACTCATACTCTGCTGCTCTGCACCACTCCTTCCATCAGCACACAAACCCATGTAGAAGCATTCCTGTTACTACAAGCGGAACTAAAGTGGAACTAACAAGATATGCAATGATTCTCACTGCTCAGTCACTGGCTCTTGGTCACATCTCATCTCTGCCCTACATCAATGCATCATCTATTTCAACTTCAGTCTCTTGGGAACACAACTTTCATTTCTGATGTGTTTGTAAAGTGCAAGACACAGACTTGCTGCCAGCACTGAACAAGAAGAGTGAAAACACACACTTACAGAGCACCTTTCATAGGAAAGGTGATTTATAGCCAATTAACGCTTTGTGCATCAGTAAAATGCAGAGAACTCGGGGGTGAAATACAGCAACTCTGTACAACCACTTAGGACAGGAAATTAGGATTATTGCTATCCAATTTAAACTACAAGAGAATTTTAGGCAGATGGCCTGTAATTACAATAGATTGTGTCTGGCTACATCCCACAGACAAAAATTTGTAAAACATTGCATTGACTTTCCTGCTAATGGCCATGACCTCCATTTCACCCCTCTCCACTAAAATCCTGCATCTCCAGCTACACAATGCCCTCTACCAGCACATTAGAGAACACAAAAATCAGGTTTCCACTTATCACTGCTTCTGCAAAATTATTTCCTTGTTTGCTATTACCTCAACCTGTCCCTGGAAGTTTAAATGAAAAACATGACTAAAAGAACACACACAAGGCTTAAGAAATGTTCACTCTGTGGGAAACGGCAATGTGAAACAAAAAAGGGAACATTTACACCTATACATGCAATATTTGACTCATATTCATTTACAGAGCAATGCAAATCACACAGAACAGCCTGGTACAGTGCCCTGTACTTGCTATGGGAATATACAGGATGACCAAAAGACAACCAGGTGCCTTGTTTCAGGAGAGTATTTCTAACATTACACATCATGCTCAGCTGTATGACTAGTATTCATCTATTAAACTCAACTTCTTCACCACAACATTCCCATCAAAACTTTGTGCTCAAAGAGGATTATAGTTTTGGGGCAGGTTGTACAAAAAAAGCAGGAGAAACCAAAACACTGTCCTTCTTAAATAGAAGTGACAAAGAGGAGAGAACTGTCTTGGATGCTTACCTGGAGATGACTGGGAATAGCAGCAAAAAAAGGCAGCCAGATTCATGAGGAGAGTAACAGAAAAGAATCTACAGAACTAGAGCTTATTAACAGCAACAGTGCAAGACAACAGGACCAGTCTGCAAGGGAATTGACTAATGAAACCTGAGGGACACACGGTTACACAAAAACAGGTCAATAAGGCACTGGCCTTGAGATCCGAGAACTGTAGCTTAACTCAGCTGTTCATGGCAATGTTCCTGTCATCTTCCATCACACAGCACCATATATTGTGTTTCTTAACAACAGGGAGCTGAGGAAGCAGTTCCAGAAACCCTGTGGCACCAAGATAAGAACCTTACTACCTTCCCACACAAACCCAGAAGATACTACTGAGGCCAGGAAAAAGGCTGCCTAATGCTATTACAGAAGAGGAAAGGTTATTTAAGGGATACATCTGGAGAGATCCAAAACATCTGTGTCACCAGTGTGATTGGTTCTGTTCCAGTAAAAGGATTTCTAATGGAGACAGTGACAAAGGACACCTGACTTATAGCAGGGGAGCTGTGTTAAGCATCCACTTAAATCTTCCAGCTCTGAATATAAAATTCCTTCCAACCAAAAATTTGGCGGGAGGACTGTCAATGTCATATCAGAAAATATCAAACGTTAAAAAGTGCAAAGGTGACAGTTGCCATGCAGTGCCTTTACTTACATCAATTATTTTAAAATAATAGTTACATTGAAAGAACCACTTCCTTTATTTTTCTTACTTGAAGTAGTACTGAAAAAATGTAAGGCCTGCCAAACAATTATACTCGTGAGTAACTTTAATCCTGTGAGTAGTTCCACTGGAGAAGCAGAACTACTAATGACAGTAAGTACCTGTCACTCTTCCAGCACTAAGTGACAGACACAGAATCTACTTAAGGAAGTGATACCTGTACAGGAATCAGTTGACATCTCATGGTCTTAACAGACTTTTAAAATGGGAGCAAAGAGCTACTCAACACACAAAGGAATCCACACAGCAGCAAGGAGAGAATTGTTTTCCTTGTTTGTGATTATTTTTGTAGCAATAACAATCACTGGCATCACTAAGAAGAGGTACAAAAGTGTTGAGGCAGAAAACATGTTTGAAGGATGCCCCTTTTAAGATAGAAAGAAACCCTGAACAGTTAGATACATGCTGCATACATTTTTGTAGTCTTGAAGTGACCAGGTAAAACTGTGAGAACTGATCTTGACATTTCAATTCCTCTTCCATAGGCTCATGCAGACATTTCAACAGCTGCTTGCTACCTGATAGCACAGGGTTTGCACAGTCTTAGCACAGAGATAAGCTTGAGGCTCTGGCTCTGCAGTTAGATAAGATGTATGTAGAACTGTCAAGGATAAAGTCAGAAGAACTGAACTGCCTTTGAACAGAAACCAAGGGGTGAAGGCATATCACAGCTTGGGTTGATTTAAGGGCTTGAAATTTATTATGAAAAATCAGTGTTTGCTTTCAATACACCTCTAAATGTTCCTTATTGAGGTTTTCTCAAAGCCAGAAAAAAAAGTCATGCTTTGCTACAACAGATTTTTTTAAAATTGGTGTGTTTGTACACAATTGCCAGCTGTAGCCTAATCAGTGGGTGCCAGAGTAGACATCTCACTACAAAATCCAACTGGAGGTTGTAAAAACACTGCTCTGTCAGTAGGGGAGGCAAAGGTTTGGCCTTGGGTAACTCAGGCCATCAATTTTCTTCTGCCCTAACTTCCTCCTATGTCCTGATTCACAAGGCTCCTTTGTTACTCTGCAGAGTGGACAATTTACAAGAGAGAAAAATCTGCCATGTTCAAAGTTGCTTTCCAGTTGTGAAGAACCAGCTCCCCACCTCAGCCTACACTGTTCAAAGAGCAAAAGCAAGACTTCTGTTTCTGAATGGGAAATAGTCTTCAATGAAAAAAACCACATCTTTCTCGGTGTGGTTAGTGCCATAAAAATAAATTAAGACAACAGGGTTCTCAGAATCAGGAAATCTTCACATTCTTTTGAGAGATTTTGATCTGAATTCAGAATGTGGCTTCATAGAGGAAAATTGTACTTGCAATTTTCTTTGAAAATATTCTCAACTCTGTTATAATAACTGTGGCAATGTGAATTAAATGCAGAAAAATACATTTTATAATTGGTTATTCACCAGGTACTAAAACATTAAATTATCTACATGACATATACACATGCTAGAGTGACTTCATTTGTTATAATGTATAACTTCTCAAGAACAGCTTTAGATGATCTGCACTGCTGAATCCCAAAAATGCAATCTGCTTTGTCATTATTTAAGAAGTACATCCCAAAATACACAGGTGAATTATTTGTAAATATGACTGACTTGCTTTATTTTTAGCACAACATTTGGGCTGTGTCTTGTGGCAAGCTTGTGCATTTGTGATGCACCATAATGAAGTCATTAAAACAGCATCTGAAAGTTTTTTTATGAACACAAGCCAGAGTAAATATCTCACCAGTTAAATAATGCATTTCATAATTGTAGCAAATATTTAATTTTCAAACAAATATCTTTTTGCTCTCTCAGAATCAAGCAGAAGTTAACATGATGGTTCACAATTAATAAGGACCCAAGAGAAAAACTCATACAATCAGTACTTTTCATCTACATATTTATGAAATGTTATCAATTATTCATTTAATATTTACTACTGGGAGTGGTGAATACAACGATCATCCCCACTGGAGAACTAGTAAATTTTCTTTAAAATGTTGCAAGCAGCATAATTCAATTCTAAAACTATTATATAGAGATTAAGGGATATTTTTAGGACCTGAATGTTGTTCATGAACATTGTTTTCAATTAACTGAACCACAGTTTTCCTAACTGATCAATCCCCATGCTCTTCTTTGGAAACCTGGACTTACAGCCACAATGTGAATCACCCTGCAATTCCCAAGAGATACCAAATCTTACAGAAACCTCTCTCTGATACAGCAGTTACCTAGCAGCAAAACCTAGCAACCCTGTAGCATGAGATGAATCCCAGAGTGATCATCATGAAGTAATATCTAAAGGATATTTTATTTAAGTATGGCATCCAAAGGTATACAAAAATGCAATGCAGAAATCCTCAGACTTTTAACTGTTCAGCTATACAAATTAGAAAAGACTACTCAAAAGCAAGCTATTTATTTGTTTTCAGCAGGTCTCATTTGCTCAGCTCTCCTAACAAAGACAGATAAAACCCCCCAGATTTACAAAAGGATGCACAAGCCTTTTAGATGTGACTAAGATATTGAAAACCCTTCCTTAGCTACAATTTAATGTTCCAGCAATGAAATCCCTTAGGCCCTAAGTGCAAAACCCTAAGTGCAAAATTTTTCAGGTATAGGCTCTGCTCAGCTACTTGGAACCAAAGTCATAGCAAGGCACTCAAACTAAAAGCTGCCTCTCCTTTCTCTTCTAAGCATAGTAAGCATTTTCCAATCACCTCAGTGTGACCAGGACATGCACACAGACAGCCAGGCATAAGCTCTCCTTGTTCTGAGCTATCCATGTGCATTTACCCTCACCTGAGAGGAAGGGGATGACTCAAGGACTGGGTCTATGGTGCCAGGAGGATGAAGAGAGAATGTTGGTCAGAATGGAGCATTTTCCCTGAGGGATGGGACACCCCTGCCCCAAACCAAGGAACTGGAAAAGCTGGAACTAGGTTTCTTATCTCCTTAGTAAAACCCTACCACATCCCATACCATCTCTTCTTGGCTGTCTGGGGTGGTTCCCCACAGAGCTGACTGGCTGACCCCACAGGCTTCACTGGATGGCTGAAGGCTCCACCAGGTGAACGGCCCTTAAAACATTTGTCGCAGCAGTGCTCTGCAAAGTTCCTTTCCAAATATAGTCTAATCCCTCCTTGAGCCTTCACTTTGTTTATTTAGCATGCTCTGATTCCACTGAGAGCTGCATATACACTTCTGAAGGTTAGTTTGGGCCTGGGCAGCTTTTAGAGCATTGCTCAGGCATAACAGTTCCAAAATCTCTGTGTGTGCCCTAAAACTCCTATCATGCAGACAGAGTTTAGAACTGTGCAATAGGAACAGAATCTACACCTTTACTGAAACTCTGCGTTTTCCCCTCATACCAAATGTTAGGCTTTCCAAAGGTATTTGTACTTGGGCATTGAAGAGTGTGGTTGCCTAATACCCAAGGATACCAAAGCATTTTTAAGCAAGATGCCAAATTTAAAGCACCAAAAACCCCCAGTCTTCCTTTGTTAAAAGAACAGGGGAGCATAGGCTGAAGTGCCAACATTGCTGCTTTGCTTTAATTACACAGAACAAGAAAAACTATCCTCCAGTGGGAAGGGGGAAAGAAAATTCAAGCCTTGCACCAGGTAAGCTCTCAGGTTTCCTGTGGGACTAATAAGGGTGTGGACACTAAAGAATAAATCTGAGTCAGATTCTTGCTGAACTGCCATGTGACAGTAACAGTCGTCACCAAAACGTAAGATTAAATTGGACCAGGAAAACTGATAGGAAGGAGCTCTGGTATATATCCCTGGGCTGCCAAGTCATATATTTAACCATAAAAAAAATACATAATGGACTGTGACAGTGCTTTTAAGAGAATGGTTTGGCCACAGTGATAAATAAGAAGCCAGAAAGAAAATAAATGTTCTGGTGCTTCTTGTCCTTCAACACAAACAGGAGCTTTATCCCTGCCGTGAGCACTCCCCATGTGCAGCCCACACACACCCTGGCAAGCCACATTCTGAAACCCACACACTGACAGAAACGCCTTCAGAATTCATCTGCCAGTGAGGGATTACAACCAATAATGCTGCAAGATTTGATTTTGCTTCTAATTGTTAAATACTGAACTATTATAACATTGAATTTATTTTTCTCATGTCCAGCTATACCCACAACAGGCACTCCGTTATGGCCAGTTCTGACTACAATCAGCAATTGATTTTAAGCACTTCTGCAAACACAACTGATTCATTAACTTCTTCAGATAGCACTGCTTACCTTAAATCTTTCTGAAACCCCTTCAGTGATGCTGATTGTGAATTCTGCTATTTTAGGAGTACGGAACTTTCCCTTCTTGCGATCAGGTTCATATTCTGTTTTTGTTTTGACCACAACCTTTAAGAAAAAGAATCAATCACAAAACTGTCAACTAAAGCTGCCCACAAAAACCTTAATTATTCTTTAACTCTTGTTTTATCTGCTTACAAGCACATCTAGCATCATACTTTTCCACTCCCCGCTTTGTGTAATTCTTCTTTGAAAGCTCTAAATTGTTAGTTATTTTTTCCAGCATAGCAATCATCAACTAACTTGCCTCTCAAAGTGGTTTTGCAGGACCTACAGGAAGACTTGTTATGCAACAGTTTTCACAGAGGTTCAATTTTTTCACCTGTGGTGATACTGTGCTCATACTAGTCAAGTATAGGTCAAATCCAAATCATGAACCTTCCCACTTTGTACAGTTTGAAAATAGCCACCTCCATTTGCCTCAGGAAATTCTACTAATGGGATTTCAAACTGGACACCAACAGAAGATTATTGGAGTACCCATAAAAATCTTGCAGATGATGATGCTGTGTTCTTTGATGGCAGGATTTTGAGTTTAAAAAAAAAAGTGAAATAACCAATGCAGTCTAGCTGCTATTCACCACATGACAGACTATGGCCCTTGGCACTCACATTTTTAACATCTAATTTCTGAATTATCAGCTGCAAGCAGCAAGATGTACATGAACCTTTGGTTTAATGAGATTTCTTCAATATTCCTTGCTATGAACTACTGCCCCAAGCTACACAATTTAGCACCTTACCCGTATTCCCAAAATATTCATTACGTCAGTCATTTCTCTAGTGTTCTGCTAGGCATTCTAATCATACAAAATTTTTCACATACCTAACCTATTTGCCTCATTTTTGTCTTCTACATTTTTCAGGAACTTTTTCCAAGTATTGTTCTCAAGCTAGGGTACAGTTTATTGTACTGGTGGTGCTATTACAATTTGCTCAAATTCCTCTGTTTTCCCAAGGAATAAGTATCTCCTCTTTTAAATTTTTGAGAATCAAATTCTATCTTTAGCACAGCCTGCAGAATTAGTAGCAAACACATTAATCACAGAAAGGCCTGGGTTGGGAAGGGCCTCTTGTTCCAACCCCATGCCATGGGTAGGGACCCCTTCCACTGGATCAGGCTGCTCAGAGCTCCATCCAACCTGGCTTTGAACACCTCCAGAGACTGGGCATCCTCAGCTTCTCTGGGCAGCCTGTGCCAGGGCCTCACCACCCTCACACTAAACCTACTGTCAGTTTAAAGCCATTCCCCCTTGTCCTGTCACTACATCCCCTTGAAAACAGTCTCTCTCCATCTTTCTGAAATAAAGACTGGCACACTTCAGATAGCCAGACACTGAAATGACAAGCTTTGGGTTCCCTTCTTCTCACTTCCCTGAAGGGTACCTAGAATGTGTAACTGTACCTACACTGAGTACCATAAAGTTTATTAGACACCTTCACAGTATTACACATATTTGTTCAGGACATAGGTTTAAAAACTACTTACCTATTTTCAGCTATAATTAGTGAGATAGTAGTCATTACCTATTTAACTTTATAGCTGCCCAACAGCATCATGGAAGTTAACTGCCTGATGATTTCTGGAATGCTTTTTAACATTTTGCTTCCCTTCCTCCCCCATTTACGTTGCATAATCTTAGGCAACTCAAATCACATTCAGCTGACACTGAATGTACAGTTCTAACTGCTTGGTTATGTAATGTCTTCTTTTGTTTAACATATCTAAATATGAATTTAAATCACTTCATCCCTTTAATTTAGAAACTGTCGAAATCATCAAATCCTTAGCGCTGTAGTCACTACTGTTCAAGAAGTTATGCTTCACTGCCATGCTGGAGCCTTGCAAGTGAATAATAAGCATAGATAGATGAAGTATGTAGTCCTATTCATTATACATGAGTGTCTGCATACTTCAGAATTTGATCTGTGTGTCAATCTTTTCTTAATACTGTTTCTTTTTTTCACATCAGTTGCTCTGCTCCTGCCTTTGAGTCTGTAGCAACCAGTAAATAGACACTGACATGACTAACCAGTTACAGAAGGACACCAGCAGGACCAATAAATTCATATATTTAATTTTTCCCCTCTATGTTTGCAAAAGGAAAAGAAAGCTAATATACAGTTGGACAGTGAAGAGGAGAAGACACAATCAAATATTCCTTTATTTCAGTTTCTAGCTTAACTGGACATCTGCTTTCATTCAAGGCAAATGCCATCCAGGTGGGAGGAATCCTGCCCCATCCTAGTAAGAGCAAGGAGGCTGGCACAGAACCCCCTGGGCTCACTACAGAGGCTCTGCTCAGGTTAAAGCTATTACCATGCAGATCCCTCCTTCAGACTCCTGCTTAGCAGTGCAGGAACAGAACAGATTCCATTGGTCACTGGTCCTTTGTAATCAGTTATATCCAGTCACCAGTTGGCAGATGTATCAGACACGGTAAGACTTAACTTGTTCTAAAGCCTTAGGGTGCGATTTTGTCCTCAGTTACAAGATTTACACCCATGTAACTGAGGGCATAAAATGGACCCTCAGGCTCCTGAACAGCTGTTATGGCTTATTGCATTTATGCCTGCCAACTGGTCACCACACACAACACAGAATGGTGTTGATAGCAGTTAAAATGGAGGTCACACATTTATTTTTATTGCCTACCAAGCAACACTCTACAGAGGAAAATTTTACAAGCTAAAATTCTTTACCCTAAGTTAAGATTATGTGATTTTTTTTGAGGTTTGAGGAATGTATAGCTATCAGTTTAACTAGAAGCAGAATTCTGCTTGTGGAAGACACAAGGCCAAAAATAAAAACTGTATGAAGACCACAAAGCTTTTTATTACCAGATGCACATGGTAAAGGTACAAGTAAGAATCCTATTAAAACAGGATACTGAAAACCCTGAAAAAATCCTACTCCTGTGCGCCACATGTGTAGTAGCACTTACTGAATTCTTTATTGTGAGGACAATAAACATATTTACAGGCTATCACATCACCTTTCTCAGGAAGCACATTTCCCTTCCAACCTGTAAGCGGCACATTGGACTGCTGCCTTCCAGCTACAGAGGATACTGGAATCACCTATTTGGAGATTTTTGAACTAAATAAATTGCCAAGGATAAAACTCAACAGCCGGTTCTCATTTCATTATTTCAGCTTGTCTGGGGTTAGCATTAGTTTCTTACTGAAGCACAGAAGGAAAATGGAAGTGCTCTCTGTTTGCCAGCATACCCATGCCCATCTTGCAGAGAAATTAGGCAGGGCTCTATTGTCCCATCAGGGGGGTATTTTCTGGACAGAGAAAATTCACATTATTCACAGAGAATACACAGTACCTTCCAGATACAAGAAAGAAAAATACAGAATAGGAAGGGCTATGACAATAGAGCATAGAGAAGCTTGCATTTGTAGAGTATTTGTTTCCCATAGCAGCACTGAAATCTCTATATGCTTATTGCTAACACTCCACATCGATTTTTAATGCAAATCACCATTACTGGATTTTCATGAGCTTAGCTGTTTGGGTTTTTTCCCCAGGGGAATGCCTTGAAACACCCGTATTTCTTGCCGTTTCCTAAGCTGCTCTTTACCCATAACCTATTCTTTTGTTGTTTGCCTGAGATTTGGGTGTGATTCTCCAGGGTGGAAACGAAAGCCCACTGTACCTTATCAGGAGGTGGGAACTGGAGCTGATTGACATCCAGGGGTGTGATCAGGGGGATGGTGTCAAATCCATCCTCCAAAAGGGGCTGCTTTGTGCTCTTCTCGCTGAAATTATTGCCCAGTTTCACCATTCTTCCAGGAGAGAGGGATTTTCTGCTGGCACACACAGGCACACACGCACAGAAATGCAAAATATCAGAAACCAGACCTTTTCCCAGCCCTCGGGGGACCCGAAATACCTTCTGGAAAAA
>VZTR01028908.1:198745-234849 GCA_013400775.1 Chaetops frenatus | reverse complement strand
CCGTGCCGTGCCGTGCCGTGCTCTGCGCTACCGGGGCCGGCAGCCGCCGCCCTGTCCTGCTGGGCGCTGCTGCTCCCCGGCACGGCCAGCCCCGGCAGCTCGGGAGGGGAAACTGCGCTAAACCAGGCGGCGGCGAGGGGCCCCGGCCTCGCCCTCCCCGCCTGCCGCCGCCCGAGCCGGGGCGAGCTCGCCGGCTCCGCTCCCTCCGGGCGCTCCTGCGGGGAAGGGACGAGCGTGCGGTCAGCGCGGTGAGAGCCCGGCCCCGTGCCCGCTCCGCAAAGCCGGGGAGATGCGAACGCTGGGGCCGGCGCTCGCCTCACTCCGGGGCAAGGGCGTATTGCGGTGCCTTGCAGCCGGGAGACAGAGAGAGGACATCTTACAGCTCGCCCGGCTCGGGGCGGAAAAAACCCAGAGTGATTCATATTCACTGCGCTGTCTCCTGTAACCCAAGGCAGCCAGCGTGCTCATCTTGTAGCCTTGCAGGTGCCTTGCTTCCCAGGCAGGGGAGGGAGAAGCGCTGTGGGCAATGCAACAAGTGACTGGGATGGTAGGCAGCTCTGAGAGAGAAGAGGCAGACAGGTGCTCAGCCTAGAGCCAGTTTCGTGCTTCAAAACCAACCAACCTCGCAGATGCCAGCACGAGTAGCCTCTCTGTGCGGTTTGTTCCAGCTGCCCAATCCAACATGCATCCCGTTTTCCTGAGGTCAATGGTCTGTAATGTTAGAGGCTCTTTCTGGCTGTGGCACAAAGCAAGTCGTGTCTCCAGCTATGGATCATCCTGTCTATCTCGTTTATTTCTCCCATCAGTGTTCTGTCCTGAGTAAATAAAGTGTAAAATAAGCTTGTCTTACCTGAGTAACGTTTCATAAATCATACTTGCATGTGTTAAGTAGAAAGAAAAGGGTTTCATTTTATATAGAAATTTGCACCTGTGACTGAAATGAAGGAGTTTCTCAAAAAACAAGAAACACTTGAATTATTTAATTTTGGCTAAGCCCTTGTCTTACAAGTGTTCTTGAACAGAACAGATGAATAACCCACAGATGGATGAGTGGAATCCATTCATTTGTATGTGAATCCAAAGTCATAGAGAATCCAAATGACATCAAAAGTCCAAGTGATGATCAGACGTGTATTTGACAGTATACTACAGGGAGCCAAAATTACACAGCAAACAGTTTAAAAAATTGACTGACTAGGTCCTTTTATCTTCAGCTTCTGTGATTTTATATTTGAGCCCTTTTGGCTGAAGATGGTCAAAAGCTTTGGGCAATTGTGTATTAAGCATGTGCCTGAGGAAGTATCAGTACTGGATTAAGATGAATGGATCTAAATTCCCCAGTTGGTTGATGAGACTTTTTTTTGTTTTGTTATGTGAACACGTGCACAGGTTACTCTGTTTTAGTGTCTGTTGTAGAGGAAAGGAGAAATTTGGATAGCCTTACAGAGTGAGTTATTCTCTTTGCCACTGTGCATTTCTTTGATGGTATCTGCCTTTTAGGAACTTATGCTAACTAGCCTTACCTTGTTCTCTAGTCTTACAGAAAAAAATCTTTTTGTTAAAGAGCTGGACACTACACTCAGTATTTACGCACAGTGGCTTACATCTTTTTCATTTTAAGTGCATGTCACCCCATGTACTATGACGTAAAAGAAAAAAAGCTCTGTCTTTGTGTGTAAATGCACACACACAAATATCTGCGACTAATGAGAGTCTTTACTTGCCAGCTATGTAAAATGGGCAGTTAAAAGGCTTTAATTTCTGATATCAAATAGCCAACTATAGTTTGCTACTGATGGTTTTAGAAGAAAAGATGAAGTAACTTAGTAACAAAACTGATTTGCTTCCTAGTCAGAAGCTGCTGCCTTAACAAGGCAAAAAGGTGTATATTAACCTAGACATTATTTAAAAATAAATTGATTCATCGAAACCAGCACACCTCTTTTCTCCAGGGCTCCTGCTGTAGGTCGTTTTGCTGTGGTTATTCATGGGGGGTTAAATTTCGAGAAGGAGCTGTCCTCTCTGTTTTACAACGTAACTCGAGCTCCAAGTGCTTAACAAATAACACTCATCCTTGCTGAGCCACTGAAGTGTCATGGCCAGCAATCCTTGTCTCATGTTAGTTATCTCTGAGGAAACATGATAGCTCCTTGTGGGTCTGTGGGCAACAGGAACAGCAGCCAACACACGGAATTGATGACCTAGTGGCTGCTCTCATTAAGTCAGATTGCACCCTGATTTACTCACACTGAAAACTTAATGGTCTCAGTGAGATTAGAATTCACAGTGTGTACCATCAGCCTGACTATGAAAGCAGAAAATTTGCACTTCACCATCAAGCAGGTGTAGTACTTCCCAATGAACAAATTACAGGAGGGAAAAAAAAAAAGAAAAAAAAAGAAAAAAAAAAAAAAAAAAAAAAAGGAAAAAAAAAAGAAATAAAAAAAAAAGTAATGTGAAGCTTATGTCTTCTGGTGCTTGTTCTAGGAAATTATACAGAAGTGTTTTTTAAATAAGAGTAGGCCTATGTCTCACAAAAGCTGGAGGAAGACCAATTGCATGGGGCACCTACATTTTCACCTAAACCAAGAACAATTGCCAAGCCCTCATTTTGAAGCAGAAACATGAAGAATAAAATCACACAATCTCTATATAGGGAAATTAAGGAAATCTTGTTAACTGGTAAGTTCAATAGGGCTGGACTTCTGATTAATCACAGGCAAAATATCTAGAAACTATAGGATTTTTTTCCCTGCAGAATAGTTCTTCTAAAAATGAGGCAGAAATTGTGACAATTAATCTATTATTTGTGATTTGATGATGCTTTATTCAGGTCAGTCACATGTCTTTTTCTTTGTGGGTTGTAGTTTACTGACACAATCAACTGAAATGGCTCTTCTGGAGTCATTACAATTTGTTGTGTGAGTGCAGCTGAAAACACTTCAACGTGCCATGTGTCACGCTTTGTCAAGTTAACAGTTGATGTTTCCAAATCAGGATTAGGAACAGTGCTGATGCAGTGCAATGCTGCAATTGCCTGTGCAACATAAGCACTGGGGAAAGGGAGCAAACTCTGCTGAAGGAAAGCAGCATTGCCTATTGTTGTTTGCCAGGTGCCCCAGCAGTGTATTTTCCCTAAAGCATCCAGTCCCTTTGGTATCTGAAGTTACAAATACCAAAGAAGAAGAGCTTTCTCACCAATCCATTTTAGGAAGCCAATGATCTTCAGAAATTATATTAAAGTCTTAGTCAGCAGTAGGGAAACTTGGGTTAAGTGATGTCCCAAAGGAGGTGCAGGAATGCAAGGTGAAGCCAGCCAGGCAGAGTCAGCTGCATGGCCACTAGCACAGGATACAACCAGGAGTTCACCTCACCACCCAGTGCCAAGTTTATACAGCCCCTTTAGACCCTCCCTCTGCCCAGCAAATCCAGACTGGGAGAGCAGGGAAGCTAAAACTCAACTTTTTCTTTAGGATTTTATTCTTGGATTTCTATAGGTGAGAGGCTAATGTGTGAACCACTCTACAATTGTGGCATTGATTCTGAAATGGGAAATAGATAAATGAATAGAGAACCTGTGCATGAACAAAAGGGATACCTTGATGACAGAAAATGGCAGTATGAAAAAACAGTGATTTTCCCTTACTGTCAGGTTTGTAGAAAGGTATTGATGCTGAAGAATGCACACTGTTATTTCCAAAATTACTGAAAAGGATGAGGTTGTATTCTTTGGGGAAAATTGAGAAATAGTCACTGTAAAGCTATGAAATTCTTTAAAACATCGAACCATTTTTCAAGTCTAGCATGCTCAGGTTTATCATCCTGAATTCATACACAGACATCTAAATGAGATTTTGCAGAAAGAATGTAGTCCACACATTGGAATAATGCTGAGACAGAACAAGTTCTAAGCACTCAGATTCTCCAGAGCAGCATTTCTCAAACAGTGACGAAGCCATCAGTGATACACCCACATAAAATACAGGGCAGTAAAAGCCAGGAGGACTGCTCTGAGTATCAGTGCTCTGAGCTTGCAGGTGCAGCAGAAGGGATAAATTGTGCTGCAAGGCAGATTATGTCCTGTGCCTCCTCACACCATCTGTAGACCTGCAGGTTCATCTCCTGGAGAAGAGAAGGTGAAAATACAGCAGGGAGATAAGTGCTCTGGGTCTGGGGAGAAAGGGAGGGGAGAGTCAGTATAGAAGATTAATTGTTCTCCAGGCCTCCTGTTATTCCCAAATATCAGACCCACCACTCTGCTAAGCTGGGGCAGAAAAGTGACAGTCCTATGATGAGGAGGCAGAGCTCTGTCTGGCAGAGGGATTTGGGGAGGCAGCAGTGATGGGATATACTTAAAGGCAAGGAAGCACAGCTTTAGGGGTAAAGTGAGGTTGATCTTTTACTGATCTCTTCCCAGGTTAATCCTGCTTATGATTTAAACAGTCATTTAAATGGCTGAAGTTACCTGATTTAGAGAAGCACAATAATGTTTTGGCTATTATACAAATGGATTTCAAACAGCATCTAAGTAACACAAGGTCATGTAGTACAAACCGATCCTCTATTAATTTAGAGTATTACATGAATTTAAAGGATAAGATCAATTCCAACAGAAGCTGGACTTAACCACTAAATCATTTATTATTTTTTAAAAGTGCATAAACAAACCTTTCACCAGGAATGCTAGAATGTGATCCTAGACTTCTCTTTGGCCTTGAACCACTTCCAATTAATTGGTTTGCAGCCAAAGGAGGTGCATAATATAACATCACAACTTATATTTAGGAAACCTCATTAGAAATGAAAAGTTATGTAACTCCTCAGAGAAAGCAAAAGAAATATAGGACAAATTATACTCAAACACTGCAGTTAAATTATTTTAACAGCAGGGTAGCTTTAAAAAAAAACCTGTTAGGAAAAAATCCTACATAGCATGAGGAAAAAAAGCTCTTATATCTTACTGTAATTAGAAACTCATAAGGTTAATAGGACAATTTTTCAAAAGCTGCCATTTAAGTTTTTGCATATGGCGTTGATCTTGCTTTATTTCAGCTTGCAAATAGAACTTAGCCAGGGAAAAAGAAAGCAATCAGACATTTTCTAATGTAAATGTAAATTCAAAGCTCTGTATCTTTTGTGTCTGTGCTCTTTCATTCAATTTGTATTTGTGATGGAGTTCTAAGAAGATGTCAGGTTCACTTCAATATTCACTGACTGAAATTGCCCAAAGCACCAAGTGATTTTGGGGTATCTCAGTCTTCAGCAGGGAATCTCACAGGCTTCAAGTGAAGGAAGCCAGCTCGTCAAGATTCACTCTTTATTTGGCCACTTAAAATCTGAGGCATAGGAAATTTAAGATCACTTTTGATAATTAAGGTCAGCACTTTAAAAAGACATTTGATATTTAAAGATATGAAAAGAAGGAATGCTGAAAAGAATGGAAAGGGGTGTAGCATTATGGGAAACATTTTCCGAAACAGCCAAATGACAGAGGAGCTAAATCTGTAGGCAATTCTGTTGTTGACTATGGCAAGTTTTGGGGACTTCTAAATATGCTTATTTACACAGATATCTAAATGTCAAAAGACAAAAGAGGGGGATATACAAAACATCTGTTCACTACAGATGACTACCAATTGAAAAATAGGAGAGAGCCTACAAAGCAGATCATGAATGAGCCAGCCACCTTTACTGAAAGGATGAATTATTCCTTTTAGAAATTCCTGAATTATTAGAATTAGGTGCTTAGAGTGCAGCAGCTGTCCACGGAAGTATTTTTTTTAGAAAGCTTTAAATATGGTATTGAAAAACAAAGCTACAAGCAGAGATGTTACTAAAAAAACAAGGCACTGTGCTTACTATCATATCCATATTTTTCAGGGTGGGTGGAGAAAGGTAATTATGGTAATGGAATAATGGTGTAGAATAGTACAGAATCAACTATTTCAGCTGGAATGGACCGAAACTGATCTTCTATTTCAGGGCTGAGCAAAAGATAAAGCAAGTTATGAAGGGCAATGTCCAAATGCCTTGTAAAAACACTGACAGGCTTGGGGCATCAGCCACCTCTTTGGGAAGCCTCTTCTGGTGTTTGACCTCCCTCTGGGCAGAGAAATGCCTCCTAATGTCCAGTTGGAACCTCTCCTCGTGCATCTTTGAACTATTCCCATGTGAAATAAAGTAACTCAATGAATGAAGTAGAACTGTGTAGCCAATTAACTAACAACAGAAGGGTACTCTTGGATTAAAAATGTATTGCTATTTACATATATCATTAGTTTTATATTCTAGATTGAAAGGGTTTTACACTTGCCTGTTATTAAGAACTGTAAAAGCAAAAAGCTGTGATATGCAGTGCAGCTTATTTGCACTGCATATCACACTCATCTCTAAGATTAGAGCTTTAAAACAGCAGTTTTTCCTATCCTGGTAACCCATTTTGCATTCCTTTAAACTGACAATCCATGCAACAGGAGATACTTTGAAAAACCACAACAGAAGGATGTAGCAAGCAATTTCAGCAGGGAATTTAAAGAAATAGTGTTAACCCTGCAGGATTTGATTGTCATAGGAATAATTCTTTCTCTGCCAACCAAAAAAAATTAAACCCAAGACCAACCATATCCAGACAGCACAGATGTTGACTACCACAGGATTACTGGTACTTCACAGCAAGAGATCTAAGAACTTAAACCCCCCCTATTTGTATTCTGTAAAATGCACAGCATTGTCACTGCTGTATTTGAATTACTTATGTTACTTTAGGAAACTGCAGCTGAGGGCATTAACACCCTACATGCTAAGAGATATAAATCCAGTACTTACGAATTTTAAATCAATCAAATCTCTAAACATGGTACACATTTGAAAAATAATTAGTCAAAATGAAAACACAGTGAAAAATGGAAAATAAGAATTGCAAATGATGAATAATTCCAGAAAGACAGGGTTTTCACTGAATGTTAAAGTACATCAGCTGAAGAAATCTACCAAACACATTCAAGACTCTCTATAAATTGGGTTCTTGAATCAGTGTCTTCAATCAGAACTGGCAGTAAAGACATCCAGTTGCCTTCTGGGGACAGAAGGGAAGAGAGATCTCCTTGAATACTCCACTAAGGGCTGTGGAGAGCAAATGTTATATTAGTTTCCCTGAGGAGAATATGGGCAATTGTACCAAGCAGCTTCCAAGAATATTTTACATCTTCAAAGCACTGGACAAAGATGAACTAACAATTCCCTGTTCCATTTTCCATTACAGACAAAGATGAATTCCAAAAGAAAAGCAAATCAGGCCTCAGGCTTGAGAGATGGAAAAGGACAAATAATTACTAGTGGTAGTAGTTTAGTGAGAATCGCCAGGTCATAATTCCTACAGAAAAGTCCAAAATGTTATATTCTAATACACTCCCAGCTGCCCAGCTGCATTTTGCTCAGCTGAGCTCAATCCAACTGGTTCATACCATGAAAAGAATTTGCAGGTAGTCATAGGATCATAGAGCAACAGCTCACAGACAGGAGCAGGTGGATTTTTTGTTTTTTCCCAGTAGCCTGTTCTGGTTTTCTTCTGTCTCCAATTATCATATGTAAGTGTTGACTCCTAGAAAATCAAAAAGGAGTGTAAGGAAATATTTGGCAGTGACAAGGAAGAATCTATCACTTCTCCTAAAGGACATCAGCCATTCAAGGGCTGTCCTCTCTGTTCTGCCAGTCCAGTCCCGCTGGGCAGCTCAGGATATTAGAGAACATTCTAGAAGTAGCAGCAGCAAGGACTGGTTGCTTTCTCTCCACAACAAGGGAAGAACTTTTATTCCATATGGACATTTTTTCTTAAACTAGATCATACTAAGCTTCAGTAAGTCTAAGTTTCTAATATTTTTTTCTGGGGAAAACTTGTGATCTTAATGGGTAGAAGCTTTTAATTACTTTTAAAAGATATTTTTCTGGAGGATGAGCATATTAATCCATGGAATTTCAGAGAAATTTAAACCTATTCAAAACACCATTTTTGCTTAGGCTACAACTATGTGAGTTTGGGACATGGTTTAGTTTTTTTTTAAAAAAAACCAACCAAAGAGTTTCATCATGCTTACAGAACAAAACACACAAAGGCAGTTCCATTTCTGTAAAAACATTTCATCCTCATCTTTCCTTCCTTTTGGGAAAAAATATATTTATGTATGTCAAGCATAAATAATGGCAGTGACTACAAACAGACAGACAATATGGACCACACTTTCCTACAGTAGTGTAATTAAGCCAACATGCATTTTATACACAAACTCTAAAGAAAACCAGTGACCAGCTCTGCTGTAAACTCAAAACCAAATTTTAGAGACCTTTTTACATATTTCTGTGGTTATAGGTAGGTACAGGAGGGTGTATTTTTAAGACAGACACCTCAGTGCTTCCGCAAGTCTAACAAAGAGCCTGAATAGCCTTTACAACTAATGTACATAACTAATTTAGATTACTTAAAGAAAACCCAGTTAACGAGAAACTACTAGTACCAGAATATTAAAAATATTTGGAAAGTAATTATTTTCTAGAAAATAATTGGTTCAGGTTGTTTTAGAATGGTTTTGTGGAACAATATTTGAACAGATCTGTATTACAAAATGCCTACAAATAAAGCAATTGACAGTTCAGGTAGAGCTCAGTACTGACAATATGATAAACAACTGTAGCACTTGTGGTTATCAGCTGCTGTGCACTCTGAAAACTTCTGAAAATTGTTACTCGGTGAAAGCACAGTGCTTTCAAAGAGTAATAACGTGCAAATAAACACAGTGACATTTACTCAAGATTCCCTTGGAAAAATACAGCTGAAGGGAGCTGAAAATGTTACAGCAGTCAAATCCCTGTTGGAGCAAGAGGGAGGGGTACATCCTGTATCACTAGGCAATTTGCTGCTCTGCCCTGGCACAGGTACAAACTACAGGGCAATTCCAGTTACAGTCAGCACTCACCACAAGTGGTACAGCAATGAAATGTAGCTGGGCTGTAAAGATATAGTATTGACAGTCATTCAGTTTGACTCATAATACCTTACAGATACCTTTATTGCTGCCAGATGTGTAAGCAGATTTAAAACTATTGATAGTATTTGATCTGTATCTATTACCAAGCTGTACAGTCAAAATCACAAAGCCAAATATTGAAACCCTGTATCAGGACATCCTTGGAAGTTACATGTAGGGACCAAAATCCATACTTTCCACTTTACTATTAGATTTTAGTTTTTGTACATTTTTCAAGAGAATATCTGCTTACTCATACAGGAAATACTTTGAGGGGTTTTTTGTTTGTTCGTTTTGTTGGGGTTTTTTTGGACCTATTCTCCTGTTCTGGAGAAGGCACTGCTGAACAATTTCAATCCTGCATTTCCTATTCGTACTGTAATTATTCCGAACACAGACAGCTTCTCACTGTTTATGCTTTGTCTGGCTTCTTCAATCCCTGCCCTTTCAGCCTCAACACATGCAGCTGTGCAATATTTTCAGATCCTTGCCAGGAGTAGAAGCCAAAACACCATCCCTGTAGGGAGAGTTATGACTTCCTAAGTTGGCAGGTGGACGTCATACAGTTGAAGAAGGGCAGAAGGTGGCTACCAGTAAGATCAAAATAGAGCAGCGTCAAAAAAACTCATTGTGCTGAGCATTTTCACTTCAGGTGAACGAAATGGTTAAAGGTTTGTGTAAAAAATAGTATCAGGAAACGTAAGAGGTCCTGAGAGCCCACAGAGCTCTGCCAGGGGGTCAGAGTGTTTCCCAAGGGACCTCTGCAGGAGTGCCAGGGCGTGCTTGGTGTGACATCCTGCGGCGAGAGAAGCAGCTGGGAAGTGCTGAGGCATAGGGAGTGAGCACGGGGTCACAAAGCACGGCGATAAAACACAGCATAAACTACCGGTGTTGATGTCTCACATGGCAATGTCCAGCAGGCTGAGAGGCACAGCCGCACTCTGGCTGTGGCCGGCAATGCAATCTCCAGCTCTGCTGGGCAGCTGTGCCCGAGGGCAAGGATTCCTGTCCTTGCAGTGTATTAAAGATGCGGATAACAAACCAGTTAACGCACTATCGCTTCCTAGCAAAACGGAATGAGCTTTATCACGGCTGATAAAGCCGCGGCCCGACGGCCGCGGATGTGCGAGAGGAAAGCACGACTCCGGCGGGGCCACAGCAGAGCAGAGCAGAGCAGAGCGGAGCGGAGCAGCCCAGCCCAGCCCAGCCAGGTCCATCCCCGCCCAGCCCAGCCCATCCCATCCCCTTTGTAGCTCGGGCTTCCACTGCCACCCGGCGGGCAAACGGGGGCTGAGCCCACTGCCTGGCGTGATGCATCAGGTGCATTGGCTCTGGAGATTCGCGGGAGAAAGTAAACTTACATTCATGGAAGAATAAGGGACGGGTAAAGGAATCTATTATTTGATACGAACCACACATTCGAAAAGCACGTGGGTTTATCCTAAAGCATCATGAATGTGACCGGTAGATGGCCACAGATATTTTGAAATGCTTTTTTGTCTTCTGATTTCTAGGCACTTAGAATATGTCAGGCTTTACTTGCAATGACAAGGGCTAACCCCTTTCAGTGGTACATTTTATTTAATCCTTTCTTCAGAGGGAAGGATTTTTGAGAACAACAAGTAGCACAAATCATATAATTAAGCTTCTGAATATTGGTGATATGATTACTGGTGGCTGACAAGCATTCCTTGTTTAAATCAAAGCTTTCCAAAGTGATAAAGCTTTGATGGTTCCACTACAGCCAGGCTGCTCAGAAAGATGAAATGATATACCCAGGACAGTCAGAGCACTCAAGGTGTTCATCCATATCACAGTCCACATATGACAGCACTTCTTACCAGAAGTACATGAGATAGTTTCCAGACTTTGAGTATTATTTAGTGTTTTGTCACAGAAGTGTTCTTCTAAGCACTTAAAAATACAAAGGGATGTGACATCAAAGCAGCAAGAAAGAAATGCAGATGCAAACATGAAGTGGAAGTACGTGGCTCATAGTTTCTATAACACGCACATTATTAGGACTTCAGAGAAGAACATCCTGTAGGGGTATTTCTTCTAGTCTTTGCAAAAATAAAAATAACTTGGTCCTGGGTATTTAAAAACCACATTTTATTTGGATAAAGAAAGTTCTTTCCAGCTGGGCGCAGTCAGGATTCCTGTTTTGCCCAGGTGCCAATGTAATCATTTGGATCTGGAACTGGAGCTCAAGAACTTTTATTCCTGAAAAATATTCAAATTACCAGAAGACTCACTTACTAGCCAGTGGCAGAAGAACAAAATACACCCTTCTTTCTCTTTAACTTACTACTGGATGGTTCCAAAGACCTTCCAGGCACTTAGCAAATATCCTTGGTTCCCTAAAGGCCCGGTGGGCATCCTTCTGCAAAGAATAGATGAGAAAAACAGTGACGCTTTTAAGATCAAAACCTTTTTGGTCAATGTAGTTTTTCTGGTAGCTCTGAAATTCATGATTGCAAGAAAAATAATTTATCAACTCATAATTATGCTCTACATTTCAGGCTGTAAAGTAACTGCTCTGAAGCAAACACAGCGTAATCTAATCTACTTTACTGTAACAGCAGCTGAACTAAGCTTTGACAGCGACTTCCTTTTTGTCTGCTCAATTCCTAAACTCAAAGTGAAGTTTGAGCTTGAGAGGGTGCAGAATACAATGGGTGAAACCAAAGGCAACATTTATATGAATCTTAATGAAGTTGAATTTGCAAGCTTCAGGCAACTTCAAGTCTTCTGCAAGTCAGACAATATCTGCATTACATGAGAACTTGGTGTAATATTGTGATACTCTCACAAGTACAAAAGGTTGTATTTTCCAGTACCTAATTCCCCTGTGACCCAGCTTTTAAAGCCATGATTATGAAAGGCTTTGGGAAGTGACGGAAGCGTATGGAAAAACAGTGCAAATGGTTTGCTTAACAACATTTGCTTTTAGAACACGTCCAGAAGTGTTAAAAATATGCTTCAGTTGACGGGAGTGATTCATAACTAGACAGCTGCTGAGAGAGACATCACTGACAGGAGAGAGAGGGGGAGAATGTGTGTGAGAGAGAGGGAGAGAGACTTGACATGCAAATTACATGGAGAAAAAGAAATTAAATACCATTTCTTCTGAGCTTTAGAAATTAGGAATTATTTAATGACTTTTGAATTGAAATGAAGTTGCATCTCCTGGAGCTGTTGGAATTTCAGTGCCCCTCTGATCTGCTCCACAGGCTGCAGTTGTTATCCAGCTGATTCTATAACTGTCTGCCATCACTTTCTGGGTAGGAAAAGGTAATATCCCTTTGCCCATTTGGCATTTTGCAATATTAAGAGACTGACTGCTGCATTTCCTGTCAAATCCTAACCCCATAAATAATGCAATTCTGACATTGTTGTCAATCTTTAGTCAAAAAGTTTAATAGAATTGGCTGGAAGTAAGTCTCTGCTCAACAAGCAGAAGGGATACTTTCCCCAGTCTACATCCACAGAACAAATCCAGAAAGTGATTGACTGAAATCCAAAAGCAATTTAACACTGGAGTTTGAACTTTGATGTTCTGGTGACCTACAGCATTCCCCGTCTGAAAAATATCATGGCAGAAGTTCCCACCTCTGGTCTGTACCTACAGTCCCACTGTTTTTCCCTGTCCATTGAGCATGGATCTGGTAGCAGAGCCCTCAACCTGTGGGCACAGGACTTTGCTGTTATCAGCCAACCAACAAAGAGCAATCCTCACTGATTTTCTGCTTTGGTAGTGCTAATTTCATATATGTTTACAGTGGTATGATGTTCCCTGAGGGCTCAAACTTAAATTTTGGATATTTGTCAAAACTAGTCAGCCTTTGTCTTGGCCTTTTCACAACTCCACATATACATGCCTTCTGGATGAGTTAATGTTTATGGTTGTTCTGTTGGGGTTTTTTTCCATGAAATACTGTGTCTTACTTTCTATACATGGCAAGTGAATATGTGGAGGGCATTTATTCAGAAGTGGAAGTAAAACACAGTGAAATCAGCTAGAACTCTCTGCGCATAAATTTTACAAATTTTCAATCACTTCTAAAATAAGCATGTTAAACATTCATATATTAGCATTGAAAAAGCTAAGCTGATTTTAGAAAACCAAAATGATTAAATCATAGGCAATTTGTGCCGACCACCCCCTTTTTAGAAAGGATTTTTTTTCATGTTCTTTGTTTCACCAGAATACAGATTATCTATTTGAAATACATGAACTGAATGGACTTCCCATTGAGGTTAGTGTATTCTAGCATTGTAATAAAGGTTATGAAAAGATGTCCGAGCACCAGCTGGCCTTCCTTTGATCCTCTCCATTCTTGTGATGATACATTTTCACACTTAAGATGATTCCCTTCTACCTCAAAGGCTGAGAGCTGCTTTGGTCCTTACAAATATTAACTGCAATCACAATGACCTATCTTTCTGGTTCCAGTCATCTGTTTAATATAGAGTGGAAGGTCAGAACTACATTAAAAGGGTCTGAAAGGCTTTATTTCAGTATACTGCCCCATGCAGAGCTTCACAAAAAGCTGGCAGACTTGTAGTTCATGCATGCACGCTCCTCAGCACTGCATTGTGTGCTCCTATTAATGGGCTTTTGTAACCTTCCAGGAAAAATTCCCTCAGCAAGTGAACAAAACTGTTGTCAGATCTAAACACACATGTGAATATCAACTACAAAAAAGAAAAAAAATTTTTTTTAACCGTTGGGGTTCTTTTTTTCGGAAAAAAGGATGTCTGAGTCACTAGCTTGTGTCTTTACTAGGCTGTGTTTTAAAGGTAGTTTTTATCTGTTTTCTAGGATGGAGATTTAATAGCAGAAGTGGAAATTAACTGTTTAGAGAAGGCAAATTCAATAATAGATGTCAGTAAGGATTAATGAATAAGGCTATGGACCAGAAAGCACAAGCCTGTGTGTACCAATACAAAGAAATCTATTTGCAGCACAGTGGAGCACAGGTCACTTTGAAGTCATTAGCATACTGAATTACCAAATAGCTGCATCTAAGGCACTTCAGTTGTTCTTAGAACACATTTCCCAAGCTATCACGTTTTTCCTTTGAATCTGTCTATAAAGCTCATGTTTATTTGCTTTCTACTAGGTCTTCATCTCAAGCAGGACTATCTACATGTCTTGCCATGTTTATCTAACATACTACTTCTCAAACAAGCTCTTTAGCAAGAAAGCTAAATAACCAAAATCCAGCACACACTCCAAAACATGGAGCCTGCAGAATTTATAGTTTTACAACTCTGTTTACCTATATGCCTCGACACTTTTTCTTAGAGAACTTGAATATGTTAACCTCAGGTCTGGATTATGAGAGGTGGCTAAGTGGCATGAAGTGAGCAGCAAGAATTGAATGCAGCTGTCCACATATGAATGGAGCTACCCACAGTGGGGAAGACAATGCAAGGAAAGAAAAAAGTGGATTCCAGAAGCAAATGGCCTATGGGGCCAGTTCCACTTGCTTCACACTGATTTTGTCTTAAATTTGGCTTGCTCTTGTATATGTCACTTAGATGTTTTGGGAATACTTCATGTGTAGCAATTACTTCCCTGTAAAATTATCAACAGAAGTTTAAGCTTATTTGAATTTGCTGAAGAAGCCATGGAAACAAAGCACAAGTGCTCTGTTCTAAAGCTCCACCTCTGAATTCGAGAAACATCAGTAGGCCAGTTTTAAAGAGTGTGAGAGAATGGATGTGTGAGATGAAGTGTCAGACCACGAAAACACTCTGTGCTCAATGGCAACAGGTAACAAACAAGCAGCAAGTCCTTCTTAGTGAAGTTCTTCTTCCTTATACAACTTTCTTGGTTCTAACTAAAATAGAAAATAAGTCCCAAGCAGAGGAAAATTTTTTTTCATTTTTGTGGAGTTATTTGAACTTAAATGTAATTATATGATGTCTCCTTTTCCTATGTACACACAGTAAACATCCTCACATAAAAATGGCAGGTTATGTTTTGTATAGATTTAATGCTCTTAAATCAAAGTAAATAAAAAACCCCAATCAAAATAAATCAATTAAATAAATCAAAATAACCACAGTAGTGCCTTTCAAAGTTAACACACTAATTTGATTTTTTAAAAAAAATATTATTCAGGAGTCAAATGACAGATGTATCTGCACTGACCAAACCCAAATGAAGCCCTGAGTGGTCACCAGCACCTTCTGTAAAAAAAAGTGATTCAGGTTTGCAAAATGAAGAGTAGCTCTGAGCTGCAGGATAATTATTCCAAGAAATAACAATCAGCAGTTTTCCAATTTTACTAGGCCAAGTTGGTTAACGTCCTCTTCCCAAAAATCTTTTTTTTAGTAGCATGTCATTTACATCAATTAAAATGGCACTACTGCACTTTCAGGTACTGGCCAAAGGACTGATGCTTATTCATCCCCCTCAGCACCCTGGCTAAGGGTATTTGTGAGAAATAGCTATGGATGGGTGTCTGCTGCTTGTAAAATGCCATTGGCTCAGCATTGGTGTCACAGTTTCCACCTGTTCTTCAAAGCCACGTGGTAGCTGCTCCTCTCCAGCTGTGCCAGCTTTATGGCAGCATTAGCTCTATCAAACCATATTTGCTATTCCCACCCAAACATCCTCTTCATTACAGACCTACAGGTTGGCATGGGAAGTTATTAGGGTTGGTAAAGAGGAAAGATCCTCTTTCAAGGCAGTTTTCTATTGAAGGCTCCCTGAGAAAAGCCCTGTCATGTTATTGACGTGACAGACTGTGTTTGATTTTGGAAGCACAACAGCAAAATACATTTTCTTGCAGTCAGGCAGTGATATTCTCACTGCAAACTGGCTGCAGAGATGGGGCTTCTTAATCCAAAACTTTTTACTCCACACATTAAAATTCATTCTCTTCCATCTGACTCCATCCACCTACTAATCTTCTGAATTTTATCTCTTGCTCAGCTTTTCCTTCAAGCCAGCTAGAAACAACAGTTCTTAGAGCTCCTTCCCAGTGCTGCAACTCCTCCTTTTTCTGGTTCCAGCTGCACAGACTCAGATGGAACAGCTTCCTCCTACCAGTGTTTGCTCTACTTCCTTCTCAAAGATGCCACGTTGCAACGTGGTGTTTTAATAAACCCTCCAAAGTGCAAACAGCATTCAGTCTGGTAGCAGTGTTGAGAACTTTGATGTTTCTGGTGTGAAACAACTCTTACAGAAATACCGCCAGGCAAGAGGAATTATCTTTAGTGCAACAGAGCTGTCCTCTTGGCACAAAGCACCCGATACTGATCTACGATCTGATCTAATCTAGGTGTTTAAAAAATATCTCAACTCGCTACTTTATGACAGTCTTACACACTCCTCCAAACCTTCAACACGCTGTTAGAAGAGCACAAAGGTTGCAACCTGGTTTGTTTTAAACTTATCCTATCATGGCTCCTCAAAAACACAACAGAGAAAGCAAAATCACTCTGGAATCAGAGACAACTAAAAAGTTAGGAGGTTCTTAAATCGCAGATTCATCCTTTCCAAGCAACAGAATCCTTGTGGGAACAGAGTCACATTTCTATTTTCTCTTGGGATAAGTAAATTTAAAAATAGTTTCCGACAAGAGGAAATCTACAAAGCCAGTGACTGGCAGACACCCACATTTTGCCTCAGGCACCAGTGCAAGGAAAGCAGAGTGAGAGTGAAAACGAGCACACGTGGTCAGGAACAGAACTGTGATACCTGGACTGTAGAATGGCACGTGGGCAATTCCTACAGGGAACTGCAGTGTTCCAAAGCAAATAATGCAAAAGGCAAAGGATGAGGAAAGAGCAGAGGGTTCACATATATAAAATGTTCCCTGCTTAAGCCATGCCAGACTGTGTGTCCTAGTATATGTGCACTACAAGAAAAGAAAGGTGAAAAAAAATCTCAATTTGTTCTCCAGTACAGTTAATTTTTTTTTTTAAACTGGTCTGGTAATGTAGTAAAGAAGTTTTTCATAACATTAAATTAGTATTGAGAGAAATGTGTATCTTTTGAGACTCACACAGACAGTGTGAGTCTCAATGGGCTGCCCCTTTTGTTTGAAGGCATGCTCTGCTCTGGCCAGAAACACTCTCTCATTTTAACTCAGGTTGAAAGCAGCTCAGGAAGGTAGAGGGACCAAGTAAAGGAAGTAAAGCCCCAAACTGTAATGTATGGTGGTTAACACAACAAGAGGTGGAACAACTAGTTTGGAATTCTTGTGGGGAAAAAATTGGTGAGAGCTTTAAAAAAGATAGAAAAATATTTTCCAAGCTTTAAACTTTCCCAGAATGTCACATAGAAAGCAGTTTGAAATGCAGAAACTACTCAAAGCACTAAATCAGGAAAAGGCCTCTAAGCAACGCTTCTATCCTGTAAGTCTATTTATTCCATTAATCAGCCAATGTTTTATACTCATTCAAATACAAGACAACCTACTGGTGTATTTACTGCTTTTATTTTATAGTGCAGCTCTTCCTGTGATGGCATCCCCTTTAGCATTGTAAAGATACCTGGAATAGATGGAACTGTTACTGAAAATTCTTCATAGAAAGACAAAATAGATCCAGAAATGCAAAATAGTAAAGCTTTATTCATGACTTGCTCTTGGCCTTCATTGTACAAATTATCTGCTGTGCAAAATAGTTTATAAAATACTAAAAAAAGCTTTCATTGTAAAAAAATAAAGTTTCTAGATATACAGTTACTTTGCACTATCACAAATATTGTCCAGTATTTAACATTTAAATTTAATGTCACAATACTCAGGTCCTGTAAACCAATGACCCTACTGGTAACACAGCCACTACTGAAACTCAGGTTCACTAGCAATTGGTTAAGCATTTTCCTCCTGTCATATCTACACCCTTAGCCAGCTCTGATTACCCATACTTGGAACTGTACCCATATTATGAACATAGACACTGGCCATCCTTTCCTCCATTATCAGGTAAAAAAATTCCAAGTAAAATGGTAAATTTAGTCAGCGGCAAGTTTTAGTAAATCATGGCAATAACACAGGAGCTACACAGTGCAGTCACAGAACAAAAAAGGTCCCCAACAGTGCATTTAAACTTTGCTGAGAAGCAGTGTAAATAAAGGCAGCCTACATGTGGTTCCTGCCCGTGTCCAAGCTACCTGGCTTAAAAACTCTGTGATCTCTCTATGCTGCAGAGCAATTGCAACCAAGTTAGCAAGAAACGCCTCCAAGAAGCTCTGGTACAGTCAGCTGAGCCCTCATTGTTCCAATTCGCTTTCATTCTGCAAGGTCTTCATGGCTAGGCCCCAGAGGGTCATGCTGGAGAAGAAGGGGCCCTCGTTACCCTTGTAAGCAGCAGCTGAGGCGCGGCTGCCCAGGGGCTCATTGCAGTGGCTGTCCAGGCCAGCCACCGAGGAGCGCATCATGGGGATGCCCTCGGACTGCAAGGGCTCCTCTGCCGAGGACACATCTACGTCTGTGTAAGCATATGGTGGTGCTGCTGCTGCTGGTGGAGTCTGCTGGGCCTGGGCTTTCAGGAGTTTAGCAGAATCCATGCTGAGTTTCTCTGGGTTTGCCGAGCCGTGGTGTTGGATCATGGATCGCAGCTTACAGTAGGAATCTGTGGAGGCGTCAAATTCAGTGGAGTTTCCAGCTGGACGAACGGGAAATTTAACTGACACGGGTAACAATGTAACAGACATTTCTGGGCCAAGAGAGTCAGAACTCTGGGACTTGTCAAGGTCGGAGGTTTCGATCCCTTGAGTAAACTCCTCGAGTGCGTTGGGCCCCTCCTCAGAGGCTTTGCAGTGCATCTTCTTGTGCCGCCGCAGCACGGCCGAGCGAGTGAAGCACTTGTTGCACGTCTCACACGTGTAGGGTTTCTCCCCCGTGTGAGTCCTCACGTGCCTGCGCAGGTCACCAGAGCCTGCAAAACATTTCCCTACGAAACACAACTGATAGATTCAGATACTGTTCTCAGCACAAGTGAATAAACATGTTTTAATTACAGAAACTGTCAAGCGATAAGGTATGACCCATCATTTATCCAGAACAGATTCAGGCAAGTTCCATCTATTTTTACAATTCCATTAACTTGTTTCTTCTTCTTGATCTGATTTTTTTACTTGTGTTTCCCAAGGAATGAATTTAGCTTTTGTCTCCAGAGACAGGAATATCCATTCATATCTGAAAGCCGTGAGTGCTCTCAGTTTGTCTCCATCTTCACAGAGAAAAAAAAAAATTTTAAACTATCAATTTAATTTTTCTGTCTGGAAAAACAGTATGCTGATAAGTTTCTAAATATATTCTTCCAGTGAGAGCTGCATTGTAGAAAGAAATGGTTTGTTCATCACCAAGCAACTACTCTCAAACTGCTGACAAAGTTGGCTTTTTTGTTAACTTTAGGCTAACATAATGCAGTCCTTTTTTATATTCTAGCCAGAGAATGTGTGAGAACTGTAATTTTTTATTGCTGTAAATATTAGAATACAGAAAAATATTCAACTGCTCATCTATCAGACATGCTACAGACTCAAGTAAGTTCAATCAGCATACTGCCAAGAACAGTGTCTGAGGCTGAACCAAGGCAAAGTGTAGAAGAACAAGCAGAAAAAGAGAGAATTAATTTCCAGAATTGTCACATGATTCAGACACCTCACATTCTTTAAAATAGTAGAAGTAAGATTGTGATTTTTATCTCATTTATTTTGTGAGGACAAATACCAACTAAAATGAGCTGTATTAAATGGCTGCAGTATCAATTTTCAGCAGCATACTTTTTATTTTGTTGCACAGATTACTCTTCAGAACAGTAACGATAAGATTAAAAATTACTGCAGTAATACATCTGGATTTTTTGCATAGTGTGAATGATTTCTTAATGCTTCATCAGATCCTCTTTGCGCAATTTTTGCCTTTTCAGAACAAGACAACTTGGCTAAAATAAAAAATATTCAAAAGATCACTACAAGAGAAAATTAAAACAAGCCTGTTTAATGACAGCAACAGAACTGATTGTTTGTACTTTCATATCCTGCATGTCTACTTCCTCATCTGATGCAAGGCCTCCTGATAATATTGGTTTTTTCTTGTGCCTTAAGACAGTGCAAATAAAACCTACTGCAGCTGAAATTGAACATAGGAAGCTACCCTCCTCCAAAGCTGATTCCTCAGAACATGAACGAAATTCTGTCAAAATAGCACATGATGGCAAAAAAATAAATACTACGCAGGATGCTAAGTAACCTCAGGATGGACATGATCAAAAGCCATTTTCAGACCTCCTGGCTGTATGGCATATCTAACAGATTTTGAAAATGGGTGTTCTGAAATATTGATCAAGTTTTGATTTTATTCCAGAGGCTGAAGCAAAGTAACAAAAGGTTGTTATTATCAGACTCTGTGGGTGAATAGAGTTAAAATCAAATGGTATGCAATTGGAAAAAAAAGACCCCATCAATAGCCAAGTGATGTCAAACTTTCCATCAGAAAGGACTATTCAGAAAATAAATCTATTTTTGAAGCAGCTACTATGAGCAGCTCTTTAGCAAACATGTTAGCAAACACATACAATGTTGATTCCTCTTACTTCCTCTCTCTAATTTTCAATTGAAATTCTCTTTTAAGCTTATAAGAAACAAAGGAGGTTATTACACCAAATGAATGACTATGAAGCATGCAAGACAGAAAACTCTGTGGTTTTCACAACAGGATATTTCCATTTAAAACAGTTTTGGTTAATTGCTATTCTGCTGACAAAGGAACTTTTACTCAATGTTTGAAAAGCAAAGACACAACCAAGCAATGCACAGTGGACCTTACCACAAGCTGAACAGCTGTATGGTCTCTCTCCAGTGTGCCTTATTCTGTGCTTTACCAATTTTCGTTGCATATTAAATGACTTCCCACATTCATCACAGGTGAATACCTTATCTGCTGTATGGGTCTTTTTGTGCTCCTTTAAATTACTGAAGTTACTGAAACCTAGAAAAATATTGCAGACTCTGAGATTAAAATGACTCCTCACTTTTCAGTCAAAAAACCCAAGGCAGAAACTTTGGTTGCTACACACCTCTGCCACAGATATCACACAGGTGAGGTTTTTCTCCAGAATGAATAATTATGTGACGCTGAACATCACCAGAAGCAGCAAATCTGTAACACAACACAGAAACCCAATTAATGCCTTTATAAGGCCCTTATTTCCCTAAACTATCATATGGAAATTGGCTTGAATGAATTTGAACAAAGACTAAGACCTAAAACACAGATAAATGGATGCAGTTAAGAACAATGTCCCACTAAATTTATGCCAGAAAAAAACCTCCAAAAAACATTTTTACCATTAATGTTACTAATTCATTCTGCATTTTATGCTAATCCTGCATTAGTGTCTTTTCTGTCACCTGTTAGCTAGCAGAATTATTTAATGCTTTGCTTAAATTTGTCAAATTTCTCATATTCCAGAATTATATAAAATGTAAAAAAAAAAAGTATCACCAAATAATGAAAAAAATATGAGAGAAAGGTACAAACCTGCATGATTCATTGTGACTCAAACTGTTCAAAATACACTCAACAATATACAACACAATACATGGAACAAAATACACTCAATGCTGTTCTTATCTACATACCAATACACAAAAAATTTAGACCACAAGATCTGGTGACACAATTACCTTACTCACAACAAGTCAATTGCAAACATTTCTGTATTTTAATCCCATCAGCACACATTTACACCCAGCATCTTCTAAACAAAATTGAACAGCATTCTCCCTTAGCTCTTGGCCCATAGTTTATCATGAAGATTAGTAGAAAACATGAATGAATTTTTTCATGTTAACTTTACTAAGATGAACAGTTCTACTCACCTTTTCCCACAGATTTCACAAATGTATGGCTTCTCACCAGAATGTCGACGTAAATGTGTTTGGAGATTACCCGCCTGAAGGGAGAGTAATTTAAGCATTTAAATTCAGCTTGCCTGTTGTTGTATATAGACAAAAAAACCAATGATGAGAACTCTGAGACTGACTTTTTATTCCTATTTCTAAGGCAGTGAAGACTACAAAACATGTATGAACTCAAGCATTCTTATCTAGTAAAGATGAACTACCATATACTTCAAGATCAAATTGTTTATGTATGCAATTATACATTGACAAGAACAGAAATAGGGAAAAAATAAAACCAAGAAGCCTGAAATCAAATGCTAAGGGAAAAGAGAGACCTATATTTGAAAGCAGATCCAATTATAAATGACAACTGCACTATCTAGAATGCAGTGAAAAAGAGAACTAACTTACTAGCAATATGGTTCATGTTAGTCTCACTTTCCCTGTCCTACATATAAAATATTGTTACACAAGGATGTCTGAATTCACCTACCAGATGGTTAAAAAGAAAATAATATGGTGAGCATTTTTCTATCCATAAAATACTCAGAAGCTTCAAACCTGAAATTATTTACTCACATCAAAATGAGTAACAACAGAACACCAAACAGAACAGGAAGTACAGAAAATAACAAATGGGACTACTGGTAACTATTTTATTATATATCTTGCCTCTCTCAATCCTCTAAAAATCATGCTAGTCTAGTAGGCAAACCAGACAACCACTAGAAAAAACCTTCTTACTGAGTCAAACTTTTTAAAAAATGTTTTAAAGCCACTGGTCCTTGTGAATGGCTACTCCACTGAGTCCAGTTCTCAAAGCACAAGATACACCTTGTAGAAGAGCTGCAGATGTTCCATACATTGTACACACTTCCACGGTCAGTTTTTAACTCTTCCACCCCCTTCAATAACTGCCTGGTTTTATTTAAGTACACTAAGGAAACATCAAATTCTTTACATTGGGAAATCAAATCTGGGATGCAAAGATTATCATGTCCTTGTCAGTCACAGCAAGACAACAAAAATAAGACCCAGAGTAATTTCTTCTGACTCATTTAGGTAATAAATTACCTGTTATGGTCCATCCCTTTAATCAGACCTATCAAGTACTGCAGACACACACAGAGGACAGTATTGAATGGATCAATGTTTGAACCCTGCAAGAGCTTTCTTTAACCTCTGTTAACTTTTTCTGACAACAGTGTGACTGAACAACTGTCTTCTAAGGCCAAACTTTCTAATACTGAAATCCACTCAAAGAGAGGCATTAGGTACTTATTTGTCGGGAAGAAGATGATGAACCATGGAACAATTTTTGCTTTTCAAAGATAAGGGATTTTATGCTGCAGTGCATTTTAGAAAAACACGCAGAAAAAAAGACAGAACCTTTACCTCTATCCATGTCATAAATGGGCATTTGAAAGTTATTCCAGATAAAGACAGAGAGTGAATTTGAAGTGCAACAACTATGTTGAAATAGTTCCCACAAAGGCATTTTAAGTAAGAATAAAAACATTTTACAGAAAGCAGCAAGTAGATCTGTTTCTTTATTACAGGCCTATGTTCTTTCCTCCTAATGAGGCCAAAGCTAGTTACTAACTGTGCTTAGACAAAAAACAGTAAAGGCATAATTTGCTTGCATTCTTTCTTAAGCTTTAAAGCTGGCACACAACCTTGGTTAAAGCATCTCATGCCATCCCAATGAAAAAAAACCTAAGAGGACTTCTGCTTGCATTTCAGTGAGAGGAAAAAAATGCTCAGAAGAATCCTTTGCATAGAATGGTTGCATAGACCTACTCACAAATTTGGAGACAACAGAGATACACCAGACTCAGTCCCTTTGTAAATGGCAAGCTTTAAAAGTGAAGTGACTCATGCACATGGGCCCCCGAAAGAATCTCTGCAGGAGGAGGTAAAACACAGTATCCTGGATCACCAGCCAGAGAGGGCTCACATCACAACAAGCTGTGTACAAGGAGTAAGGGAAGATGCAGGCTTAGAAGCAAAAAAGGGACATTTCCCTCAAAAAATCAAAGAATTTTATGGCTGTTTGTTCCCAACTATGAGTTCCCAGGTCAATTTCCCCTACTTCCTTCATTTTCTGCTCCACATTCCAACACACAGGACATCAGCTACATTCAGCAGGAGCAGACATCCTACCAGGCCCAACAGCTGTACTGTCTAAAAGCACAGAACGCAAAGGCTTAAATAAGAAAAGTGTTTCTATTTCTGTGCCTGCAGACGGAGAATATAAAGGACAAGATTGGAGATGGTATTTTAAACAAAAAGTAGATAGTAATTATCCTTGCATCTTACTTTCTGGTAAGTGGAATCTCACTCATTTGCAGGATTCAAAAGCAAATACCTCAGCAATATGCCAGACCCCTTTATGAGCAGAGAAAAAATTGCAGCACAGAGGTTGAATGCTCTGGCTCATATGCTGGATGTATAGGGATTGTCCATCAATATGTATCTACCTACACCTTCAGGCAAGTGAGGTACCATGGAGCAAAGGCTGTTTGGGAGTGTTTAATTAAAAGGCAGAGATTTCCAGCTTTGTCAGGGGTTTTGTTTGTTTCTGTAATTAAAGAGAAGGAAAGTGTGTTGCCTGAGGAGACACTCTGTATGACACTTCCCCCTCTTCCACTACTGTAGTAGTACAAAATACCACTCTATTGCCATAAGCACTTTTCTTGGACTTAGGAAATATTAATGTTTTTCTTTTCATAACTAGAAGTTCAGCCATCAAAATGAATGAAAATGTGCTTCTTTGCATAAAAAGCAGACCCAGTTTTGATGAAAATTGCCCAATAAGCACAATGAAACAGTATTGTTCACTGGGTGCAGTCTTATATTCATACTTAGCAACAAGGTGGAGGACACAAAAGCATGAGATTCATGGGTCAAACAAGGTCCACTGGTGGGCTGTGAAACTGAAGCAAGAGAAGCACAACCAGTGGTGGGTGGGTAGGCAAAGAGCACCTAGCTCTAATTCTTAAACCAGGACCCATAGGAAATTTCAAAGCTATTTGACAATAATTATGTAATCTTAGTATAAAAATATGCACCTGTTTATCATCTGCTGTACTTACATGTGCACATCTCAACCACAAAATCAGAAAAGAAACAGACATCTTGGAAATGTGAGACAACTAGGCACCAAATTTGCAGAAATACAAATTAATTGTTGTACCCAGAACAGGAAGCAAACACTGGAGTGCAAATAAAGCAGCTAAAGCTTAGACCCTGTATGTAGGTATGGAATTTCACAAGAAGTTTTTTTTTAAATCATAGCTGAGTTTTGTCACTTCAGACAGGCTGTGGTGTTCTCACTGAAAGAAACTGAGTCCAATTATATGGATACAAACTTTTTTATCTGACTCAAGACTACTTAATAATTTATGCCATTTAGGAAGACGAAACTGTATTGTGAATACAATATTATACAAAACTTGAACCTGGTTCTTTTTTCAGACACTGTAAAAATGCTATTCACAACATACCACTAAGCATAAAGCAAAAGAACTGTTTGGAAATGAATGTTCCTTGTATTTCAAACGTAATCGTGGCTCTGTATAGTTAAACATTCATTTGAAGGTAAAATACATAATCCATCTACTGAGAGCAGACAGAATCAAAGACACAGAATACATCAAAGGTATCTACAACATTGAACATGCTATTTTCAAGTAAGACATTTTAATAATTTATCCCTAAAGTGAATTCTGCCTTCAAACAAAAAAAAAAAATCTAATCTTAAACCCAAGATTTTTAGAATCAACACAAAGGTGCGTTTCAAATGTTAAGTACCGTTATATATAAAATATTCCCACCTGTGAGAAGTGTTTCCCACAAATGTTACATTCAAAAGGTTTCTCACCTAAAAGAAGAAACAGAACATAGAACTTCTAATAGTTGCAGTAGAACAGAAATGTTTAAAGTTTGTACACTTGCTTTTAAAACATGTAATGTAAGAGTAAAAAATATCACCAAAAGGACACTTACCCATGTATTTAAGGGGAAATTCAAGAGGTAAATACAGCTTTTACCACTAAGTTTGTAAGTCAGACTTGCTCAGAAACAGAATTTATCTTTCAAAACAAGTAGAAGAGTTTTCATATGCATGAGTGCAGGTTTTAATCTTTTTAAAATACTTTTGATTTGAAATGAAAGAAGTATCACGTCACTAGAAAGAACAGATGATGACAAGGCTCAACAACAACAGTGATGGGAAGTGCACCTGTTTTTTCACTTGCACAGAGACACATTCTTAAAAAGAAGGAAGAATGAAGGAAAGCTAATTGGAAGAATTGTGTTTTCTGATTTTAATGTCTACCATACATCTCTGCTCAGTACATAGTCATTCACTTGCAGAAAATAAATATTTGCCTTCAATTTCTCATCCTATATAGAAGTACTTGAAGATTAACCTGAGTATTTTGCTTCAAAATTCTGAATTTATACATGTAAAACTGTTATTCTTGAATCTCCAAAAACAGATAAGCAGCTTTAGTAAAAACTGGTGCAGCCCACTTTAGCTATTCAAAATAACTTGACTCTCAATCTAGAATGTGACTGCACAACACTTCAATTCTCTTGTTGTTAATTTAAGACAAATATGTTTTTGTAATAATTTTTTCTCCTCTACAGTATTTGATAAAGGTGGGTTTTTGTTCCCCCTGCTTAGTTCTTGGTCTCCAAGTTTTTACACTGTTGATAAAATTTTATGTGCATCTTTTAGAATTTTAAAAACAAAAATGATGCTCAAATACCATTGATTCAATGACAGTCACACTTAACATCATCTTTCATGAGTCTAGCTGTACATTTAAAGGCCATTTATAATCTGTCCCACATGTGCAGGGCAACAAAACTAGTGTAAATCCATGTGATTTTGAAAACAGAATATTTCCAAAGGGAAAAAAGAGATCTTATACTGTGTTTCATCTTGGTCATGATTAAAAAAAATCTGTCTAAAGTTTTATTTACTTCTTTCATTATAATTTTCCTGACTTTACAGAACAGCTCTTGGCTTCTCTTCCATTAAGTATTTTCTACATCAATATTTTTCCTCCATCCTTGGTAATGTTACAAGCAATATCTACTATATCCACATGTGGAAATCCCATTTTCCTCTCTTCCTGCCAAATACAGATGAAGTTCTCCCAACATATTTTAGGATCAAGGAGTAAATGCAATTCTCTTTAGATTTTAAAACACAAATACAGTTAAGTTACTTTACAGATTGCAACCTTGCAGTTAGTCTGACAGCTTGAGGGTTTATCTACTTCATCTACTTAATGAAGAATGGAAATCTGGCAGTTTTAAAAAAGCTTTTCTTCAATTAAAGATAAATATTATGAAACCAGTACATCAACTATAAGGAGCATCGAGGCTTGATTTTATTAAGGCTTTAAACTTGCAAAACACTAAGAATTCTGATACTGACAACATAAATATAAAATAAACCAACAGGGAGACAGATCTGTAGCAACTAGGAAGGATTCTAAAAACCAAAAAAGCATAAAGATTATATGAAATGGAGGATAAAAAACACTAGTAAGCAATTTTTGCAGAAATTACCTACCAAAAAAAAAAGTCACTGGAGGCCTAAAGAATAGTATCTGAACAGGAATCCTCTCTGAAATGACTAGAGGGAGTAGTACAATACTACTATCACTGTAGGCTGCATGCAGCCTCATTCTAACTGTACTGATGTACAAAGAATTGAGGCTTTCCCCCCAAGATAAAGAGAAAACAAACTTTTTTTTTAAAAGAAACATCAAATTAGTTTTTGGAGAAAAATTTTGCACTTGCATGGAATTCCAAACCACTGGGCTTATCACATAACCTATTGCTCAGAAGCAATTAGCCTCACTGTATCTGAGGGTGTATTAGTAAGATTACAGCTAATAAGCTGCCTATCACTGGTGAGACCACATCTGGAGCCTTAAGGAAAGAAGGCAAACAGGAAATCTTACTGCTGTCTCCAGGCTTGGGAGATTCTGCAACCTGCAGGTGCAAGCAGGTTGTTCCTGGCACATGGTCTTAGGGCAAGAGGTGACAGACAGATGCAAGTTTGATCACGACACATTCCAATTAGATACATAAAAGTAATCTTTTACCCCACGAGGGTGGTCAGACACTGGGAGTGATTGTCTGGAGAGGTTGTGGAAACCCTGTCCCTAGAGATACCAAAAATTTTCACTACACAAGATCACGAGCAAAACAACCCGATCTAATTTGATGTGCCTTGAGCAGGAGAGTGGAGTAGATTACCTCAGGAGATCCATTCCAATCTAAATTATTCTATGATTCTACAACTGTCAATAAATTCCAAACCAAAAACCTCATCTGAGAACACCAGGATTGTATCCTTCTTGTTCAACACTCTGCAAGAAGGAGTAAAGGATAAAGTACACAATAGTGATCAAAACAGTGTTGTGGCAGCTCCAGAAGAGAAAGGCATGAAGGCAGAAGTGGTGTTCCTGATGAGATCACAAAGGTGAGGAGCTGTACTCACTAAGGCAAGGAATGCTGGAAGTTGCTCAAGCAAAGCTGGTAATGAAAAGGTTGAGGATCAACAATGTATTACACGACAGAGCTACTCTGTTCCTGATGCACTCCATCCTGCCAAGAGTTCTTTCCATTGGCTTGGGTTTGTTTTGGGTTGTTCTTTGAGACGTTCCCTGAAAATACATAAAATACCCCAACAAAACCACTGGATGTTCCTGGACAGGTATGGACTATATAAAAGAAATATACTTCCTCCCTTTTTTTCAGACAGGTCAGTACAATAAAGAACAAATTATAAGATTCAGTCAAAATCAATCAAAGTCAATGCAGTAAGCTCTGTTTCAGAGATTCCTTTAAATGTCCACAAGCAATACAATTAAAACAGCCAGATATGCCAGTACAATGACTGTTGAACACAGTTTGGCTGCCTTCACACAGAAAACTCATCAACACACCCACGCTAACCTGTATATTCTTCAGTAGTTCCTAGTGTTCAGGGACAGAGAATTTCACACATGCTTTTTCTTGACAACCGGGTCACCACAGCACTTGTGTTGAAAGAATTGTCATTTTGGGGTTAAAAACAGATTTGTCAGTATGACATGTCCATTTCAACTTCCTCCACCTCTTCAGCAAAGCTGCATTGGGAGGACTTTCAGTGAGCACTGTAAATACTTAAATGCCTGCTAACTCTTCTGCTTAGTTCTAGAAAATGAATGTTTTTAAATAAAATTAATTAGCTACTAATGTTCTGTGCTTTCTGAAGTGGCAGATGAATAGAAATAGCTTTTAGCATACACTTGTATTATTAAAGTAACAGTGTATCTAATAGTAACAATATAGATGTGACCCCTACCTTTGCTTCAGATCTTTCCACTATCAACATCCTACTCACAATCCATGCAATTTTCCAAACACTCTTTTTGCACTAATTGGGTATTTAAAAATATATTAACATGAATAACAGGGAAATAACGGGGAATAATTCCCAAAAATAACATAGGAGCAAACAGGCATTTCTAGTCATATCCTTGCCTCAGTTTCTCCATCCTTTGATGTGCTTATTATTTGCTAAACTTAGGTTCTTACACTTTTGTCATCTTAGCACATCTATAGAAGAATGTTAATGCCACATTGACTAGCATTCAAGTCTGGAATTCTTGAAAACTACTGGAAGAAGATGGTGTGTGAAAAGCAGCACAGAATTCCAGAATCCTGGTGTCTCTCTAACACAAACACATGTTATTGCAGTCTCTCCCTTAGCTGGGACTTTTCTAGATGCTCTTCTCTTTTATCTGATCATCTATTTTCCTGAAAATCTAGGGTATTCAAATACAACTGATGATACCAGCTCAAACCAGATGATAAGATTCAAAAAAATACAAGGCAAAGAGAGGATCTAGGAAGAGACATATACAACTCTTTGACAGGAGAACAAATTTAAAAAAAACTATTAGAAACATGAACATAAAGAAACAGTTAAAGCTACCAGTTGAAAACTTCAGGAAACTAATGCAAAATGTTAATATTTTCAAGTTCTGGGAAGATTTTTCTATTAATAAAATGGAAAAACAAACTCTCAATTCTAATGATCAGTTAACAAAATAAATTAATGTCCGCTAAGAAAGTTTCATATTTAGTATCAAAGTACCAATACATGTATGATAATTTCCAAAGTGATGTTTATTTGACAAGATTGAGAGAAATGCATTTGTATATTTAATACAGGGAAAAAGAAAGGCAAAAAATATTCAACAGCTTAACCAGCAGTAACACCACCTCAAGGACTTTGAATCAACGGTGTTACCTGCCTAGCCAAGGTAATTCTTAAAAACCCTCCTAAAGAAGCATATCTAATAATAAGACATACTGGTTAAATTGAACAGAAAAATTACTTGATTCAGAGTTAAACTAGGTCTTGTTTATCAATAGAATAAAAAAATAATTAAAAATCAATCTATGTTAGGTTTAAAACTATTACCTGTGAGTTTTTAAAACAAAGTACATTAAATCAAAATTCCCTTTTACTTTTCAGCCTGCAAGAGCCTTACTCTATAGATAAACACAATTAAAGTTGTTATAAAGCATATTTCTACAGGTTAAAAAAAATGACCACCAAGCCTCAATCACTTGTATCTTACAATAAAATATATGACCAGAGAGAACAGAGGTGTTCTAGTATAATTGTAGTACCATTTATTTGTTTACACTTTTCATTGTTATCTGGCTCAAACATCTGGGCCACCTGACAAACTAGAAATGACTCATCTAAATGCAGGATAAAACAATTTTCACTGAAATTTCATTTTCATCAAATTCACACAATGTTCTTTGAAAAAGCACCCAAAAACCCAAATACGTAGGAGAAATCTTTTCTACAACTCCCAGCAAAACTTAGTATCGCAGTTCTTTATTCCTGTAGGATTATTCACTTAAAAAAACCCCAAACCACTGCCTTTTGAGAGTAGAACCTTAACCAGCATCTCTGAATCGAGAGGCACTGCAAGATATTCTCTGTAATTGAAATATTTGGTCTGCAGACCAAGTAACTGATAACTGTACCTGTATGAGACCTTTTATGTAGCTCCAAATTGCTTGGATGTTTGAAAGCCTTCCCACATAAATCACAAGTATATTGTTTCTGTGACTGAAGAGTCTGTGATTGTCCTTCTTGTTCCAAAGGACCCTGAGATCTTTCCATTTCAACAGTTTGTTCAAAATTCTCTGAATTCACTAAATCTTCAGCTTCTTTTTCATCAGTAACTCTAACATCGGTTGTGTCTGTGGCACTTTCATTTACAGGTTCAATTACTTCTGTTATTCTACTGTCATCTCTTTGGGGCTCAGGTGGTTGCTCTGCTGATTTCTGAGATCTTAGAAAATTTAACTTTTTGAGGTGTATTGCCTTTTTCAGCTGCATCTGTCTGGTGGGCTGCATAACTGTACTCTCTGCATTTTGGTCTGGAGCAGTTTCATTTGCAGACTGAACCAGAAAGTTTGATGGTAAATGATCAGAGGTTTCCAGAATACACTCAGAGTGATTGACAGTGCAAGAATTACTCTCCACTGTGTTTATTTCCGTGGATGTGTTGTAAGAAAAGGATGGTTCTGCTGCTCTCTGGTGATCAGAGCAGGCGTTTTGTTTATAGAACTGTTTGCTGTAAAAGTTGCGTAGCTTATAGTAGTAATTTGGTTGTTTAAATGGAAGCTCCGTGCAGTTGCCATCTAAGGAACCTTGTGGGTGTTTCTGTCCATCACCCGAGGGGGTGTGCAGATTACCAGACTGTGGTGCATGTGAGTGGTGCTCAGCCAGGACTTTGTTGCCTTGTGTGTCAGCTGAGCACTCAGGCAATAGATTTGTCCCATAGCCATCACTGGCACAGCTGGTCTCTGTACCCAAAGTATTCTGCAGTGAAAATACACTATTACACGGCATGCTGGCTGCCTGCTCCACAGCTGTGGAAGATTTTAAAAAGGTGTAGCAAATGTTCAGCACATTTTGCACTTGGAGGCACTGTGCAATGTCCAGCATAGCTTGCACATTGTCCTGACTAAGATCCAGGTGGGAAGTGTACATGAAGTCCAAGATCTGGCCTATGCCACCTACATTTTTAATGTCCAAGTGAAACACATCATTCTTCTGGCCTGAAGAATTCTGGAAAAGGGTCCTATAAAATAAAGCAAATATTCAAATACAAACACAAATAATTCATCAACACTTCAATATGAAAAAATATACGTACATCTCAAATAGGCTGTCTGGTATGAAACAAGTTTGTAGTCTAAAGCCTTACCTAGAATGCTGTGTTTTTGAAGATGCATTTCTCAAAACTGCTCAATTACTTGTCTTATATATTAGTCCTACATTAGTGCACTTGAAGTAAAAATCAAAGCAAATGCTCCTTTATCTAACTTCAATTCTGTATTTTTTAATGTTTTCAAATACCACCCTATCCTTGTGGTTTTTTATTCACCGTTCTTCACATATTGGGTACAGTGGTGTATTTATGGACAATTTGCAGAACTGCTTTTCTCAGAATGGTTTTTCTCCTTTCATCATGGCAAATCGAACAGGACATAAGAAATTTTCTAGTAAAATCAAGAAGACAGACCTCAAAGTCAGCTAAATTCTTCTCCTCTGGCAACTGAGCTTGTCCATTGAACTCCATCACTAAACCTATCAAAGTTCTTAGCTCTTTCTCCACAAATACAACAGAGGATGGCAATAAATATTAATTAATAAATTAATAAATATTAAACAAAGAAGATGGCATTATTTTCAATTTATTCTCTCATATCAAAAAAGGTACTTTTTTTACTGGTACTGGATAAGAACTAAGTAAAAGAATAATGAACAGTACAGGTACACAATCCTAAAACAGCAGTGAAACCAATACCCACTGAATTGTCACTGAATCCTTAAAGTGAATGAATTCATCAAACTTCTTAGTATTTGATGTAAAATATTCTCAGCACCAGAGATGTAGTTCTTCACATGCAGAACCAGTCCCAGATTAAGTGGGTTCATACTCCCTCTCAGTCAAGAACTTTATACTCTCCCATTAAAACCCTGATACTCCCACAGTAAACAATTATACATAAATGGAATCAGGTCACTCATATGCAGTTGTTTTCCTACACTGAAAAATGCCCCACACTTGATGGTTCCTCTTTGTGGGCTAAATCTCAAATTAAGTTTTGTTTAAAGGTGAGCACAATATCAATGAGTTCTTAAGAAAATGTGAGTCTATGCTGAAATTTTAGAAATGCAAGGGACACTCTGAAGCCAGTGCCCACATCCAAATTCCTTCATAAATCTAGACCATCCTATCTAAATTCAAACCAGAACTATACCGAACAGATCTGGGCTGAGTGGCTTAATTAATTAGCCACTTACATCCTATTGAATTTTAACAGGAGCTGAGTTCTTTTTAACTACTTTAAAAATTTGGTCTTTGAGCATAATTGCACTTCATCAGCAGTACACCACCAGACGAGAAAAAGGAACCTCTTACCTTTTTTCCATGGACATAACATAAAAATAGGTTTCTTACAAATGAATTAGCAGTAAAGCTTTAGATATGTTTCAAAAAACAAGGTCTAAAAGTTGCCAGATCTAACAGCTTATTCATAACTAATATAAAACACTAAGCTGGGAGATCCAGCACCCTCCAAAATTTGGAGGCACAGCTGAGGGCAGTACAGAAGGGGAAGAAACCAGTGATGTGGGGTAATGGGCCACCTGTATCCTTTAAAACACAGCTGTTTCTGAGAATCTGAATAATCAGAGATTCACTAATAACCTATAGAGTCACATTTCATTTAGAATATGATGGATGAAACAAGTCCCATTATTCAGAAGCGGATAACGTTTCATCAATTATTTCTCTTATCTGGCTTGTTCATATATTCCTTGTAAGCAGTTATCTTTTCCTACTGAAATACTGAATGCAGGTCCATGCCAGAATCCATTATATGAAGCACTATAAGCAAGTAAATCAAGAAAATGCCAAAACCAAAGAGCATACTATGAATACTTAAGACAGCTTTATCTTGGACAAACAATTTCCCTTTTCTCCTTATACTACCAAGAGTTATTTAGTCTGCGACCAACTGAAAAAAATACCCTTCTCAGAGAAAACCTCAGCCAACAGCATTTAGCTTATTAAAGAGAAGAATTTTCTATCACATACCTGAAATATTGACTGAAAGCAGCTAATACATTTTTGTGTGCTTTGAAGCAGACACCTTTCACCACCAGCATGCAGTCACAGAGAAGCCCCTGAATGCGCTGTTCATGTAGCTGCTGGAGAAGATGACAACTATGGCTAGCAACAGTGTCCATGCTAGAAAATGACTTAAATTACCTACAATGAAATAAAATGCTAAGGTGAATATTAAAATGCAATACTAATTTAAAAAATTAGTAACATTTTTACAATTTGTTTTCACTTTCAAAGGAAACAGACTTCAGCTTACACCTGCAGTGTGAGCTCTAATGACATTTTTCTGGTTAAAGGTGAGTCACAGTATTGCTCACCAATAGATACACAGCAATACACATATGAAATACCAATTTTAACAGAGCTTTGCTAACAACAAAAAGCTTCTGCAAAAATCTAATGGTGCTGCCAGTAAATTGAACTCCACAACCACAAAAAAATGCACCCCAGTTTACACAACTTCCACAATAATTAGATTCTAATGCAAAAACATATCGTATGTAAAAAATCAGTAGCATTTGCAGAGGGAAAACCTGTTTCTTCAGCCTCTGAACTCAAAAGGGAGAATATAGTACTAGTACTATTTAAGACATTTGTTGCTGTTCTAGCTATGTTCATTTCCATTGTGGATCTGATTAATTAGATACATTAGTGTGGTATTTTTTTTTAATACAATTTAATAGCTAAATGAAAAAATCCCCTTAACGGGTTGAAAAGACAAGTCACATTCCAACATGACACATTTACACTAAATTCTAAACGTCCTTTTTTTTTTCCTAACAAAGATGTAATGCTTCCCCTGCACATTTGTGAACATGACAATTCCAACCATTAGGACAATCAGAATTTCCAGTCTTCCAACTAGGAATGAAGGAGTTGAAAACCTTCCTATTCTAAGGAATGAAGTAGGAAAACCACTTTCTGTTAAACATGACCAGATAGTGGTCGCCTCATTCTCAAATCTCATGAACGATAAAGGTTCCACATTTTAATTTATCCTGTTTTGCTCTGTGATTCACTGCCTCCTGCTGTATTACCTGGGCGGCTACTGTGCTTTTTCTCTACTAATACTTATCATGTTTTGACCAGACTTCAAAATAAAGAAAGCACATCAATTTGCCAGGTAACTGCTTCCTCTGTGAACATCCCCCACCACGGCATCCTGCAAAGACTTCGGCAAGCAGCGAATTTGCCTCTCATCCATCAGGCGCGCTCATCCATCTCCCCACGGAGCCGGGGGGCACGGGCAGCCGCTCCCGAACAGGGGGAACCCCTCCGGCACAGCCGCTATTTATGGTTACGTTCCCCTCAGCCTTGCCCAGGTGGAGCCCAGGCTCGAGGAGCCGCACGGAGAAGGGGACACAGGGAAGGTCTGCCTCGTTCCGGGCCGACTCTGCCCGGGGACAGGGCGGGCGAGCGGCCGGTGGCGGGATCGGGGGACGGGGCTGCGGCGGGAGGAGCACTCGGACACACAGCCCCGTGCGGGGGAACGCGGCGCGGCTTGGCACGGGCGGGACAGCGGCCGAGGGGCAGGAGCCGGCCCTGCCCAGCCCAGCGCTTACCGGCACCGGCCACCTCCCAGCTCCATCCCCGCCTGAGGCCGCTTCCGCCGCCGCTCCCTCCCATTCCCTTTCCCCTTCCCCCTTCCCCCTTCCCCTTCCGCTGCGCGGGGCGGGGCAGGGGCAGCGCAGGCGCGGGGCCGTGAGGGTCGGAGGGGGCCGTGCGGAGCGGCACGGCACGTGCAGCGCGGGGCAGCGGCGGCTGCCGCTGCTGAGGTGCGGGGGNNNNGGGCCGGGACTGGGACCGGGCCCGGGCCCGAGACCGGGACCGGGCCGAGGTGGCACTGCACGGCAGCAGCCGGCTGCTGCCCAGGAGCGCGGGTGGCGGCCACGCCGGACTTCCCGCCGTGTGTGGCCCGGCCAGCCCCCAGCGCTGCCGCTTGGCGGGGCCCGGCCGAGACGG